>CAIGRQ010093663.1:0-12142 GCA_903798375.1 Fraxinus sp. D2006-0159
TTTATTTTTTTTATTTTTTTTTCTCAAATCTCAGTGGACTCCACCTCCCTCCGCCACTGATTTGGACTGCTTCTCTTCTATATAAACTCTCTTCTCCCGAATTAGTCCTCATACATTCCCAGCAAAATTTCTCACCTTCTCTCATATTCTGACTGTAGAATTGGATTGCTGGTAGAAGAAAGAAAAGGATCAACAACTTTTTCAGAAGCGACAACATGGTTCATAATGTGTTCACCACCACTGACGAGGATTTCGCCTTCTCTGCCTCTGACCCCTGCTGCCATAGCGAGGATTCCTCCCCGACAATGATGTCCCCATGGAACCCAACTTCGCCCTTCATGAAATCTCCCTGGTCAAATTTCAATGAAACAGTACTGACTACAAACTTACCTCAAAATGGCTTAATCGGCTCGCTTGTTCGCAAAGAGGGCCATATATATTCATTATCTATCAAGNCTGCCATAGCGAGGATTCCTCCCCGACAATGATGTCCCCATGGAACCCAACTTCGCCCTTCATGAAATCTCCCTGGTCAAATTTCAATGAAACAGTACTGACTACAAACTTACCTCAAAATGGCTTAATCGGCTCGCTTGTTCGCAAAGAGGGCCATATATATTCATTATCTATCAAGAATGAAATTCTCTACACTGGCTCAGACAGTAAAAACATTCGTGTGTGGAAGAACATGAAAGAATTCGCTGCGTTCAAATCTAACAGTGGCTTTGTCAAGGCAATTATTATATCGGGGGACAAGATTTTCACTGGCCATCAAGATGGAAAAATTCGAGTATGGAAGGTTAGTTCCAAAAATCCCAGCAATCACAAAAGTGTAGGGACTTTGCCCATGTTCTTTGACATTTTAAAAGCCTCCATTAGGCCAAGAAATTATGTGGAAGTCAAGCGAAAAAGGACCACGCTATGGATAAAGCACGCTGATGCAATTTCTTGTATGAGCATAAATCCAGAGCAAGAGTTTCTGTATTCTGGTTCATGGGACAGGACGTTTAAGGTCTGGAGGGTTAAGAACTCTAAGTGTGTTGAATCTGTCAAGGCCCATGACGATGCTGTCAACTCGGTGGTTGCCACCCTTGACGGCGTGGTCTATACTGGATCAGCTGACGGGACGGTGAAGGTATGGAAAAGAGAACAAAATGGTAAATATATTAGGCATGTTTTGGTGCAAACACTCTTGAGTCAAGAATGTGCCATCACAGCATTGGCGGTGAACAATTCTGGTTTGGTTGTCTACAGTGGCTCATCAGATGGACTAGTGAATTTCTGGGAACGCGAGAAGCAGTTGTCACACGGAGGAGTACTCAACGGTCACAAACTGGCGGTGTTATGCCTCGCCACGGCCGGGAATCTAGTGGTCAGTGGCTCAGCTGATAAAACCATATGCGTCTGGAGGAGGGTGGCCGCGGTTCACACTTTCCTGTCAGTGTTGAGTGGGCACACCGGACCTGTCAAGTGTCTCACGCTAGAGAAGGATAAAGAATCCTCAGGCGGCGATCAGAACTGGATGGTGTATAGTGGGAGTCTCGATAAATCTGTCAAGGTGTGGAGCATTTCAGAAATGGCGCCCTATACACAGCAGGTGACTATGGTGCAACATAATCGAGGAGATATTAACTGGGAATCAATACTATCATCGAAGTACTGATCAAATCAAAATCAAATAATGTATTATTTTGATTTGGAATGGTTGATCCTGGTTTGTATGGTGATGAAACTTTTGTAAAAGTAAAAAGTTTCTGATTTGTTTTTATAAATGGTGTTTTCATGTATGGATGATAACTGATGACTGCTAATAACGTTATTGATGTTAATAGAATAGGATTATATTTACTCGACATTAAGCCCTTGTTTAAACCAAATTATTGTAGAATGAGAATGAAAAATATAGTCGTTATTAGGTCCACACAAGAGATAGAAAATTTGAATTTAAATGTTGATGTGATGGATAACGGTCATATTTTTTTATTTTAATGAGATAATAATGTAGATCAAACGGGGCCTAACAGAAACATTTGCGGACAAAAAAAATCTACAAAATTTCCATTATAAATAGTTAAAGAGACTAAAATACCCTTAGTTGAAAATAGTGCACCGTACACCACATCTTAGATTAAGCACTATTTGAGTCACATTCTCATTATTCTACTCATTTTCAATCACATATTTTTCACTAAAATAATATTTTCAATCACATCAATAACGTTTCCTTCCTTTTCAACAACACATTCTCCATCAATGTACTATTTCAAAATACATTCTTCCAAAATAATGTGGCTCCAACACACCCTAATTCTCCAAAAGTTCAATTACTATTTTATTTTTATCTAAAAATTAAAATTTTCTCATCCATCTATCATTCCATGAATTTACAGTTGTGTCTTTGCACTGCGTCATTTGCATAATTTTTTCATTTTCGTTGTTACACAAAATTATAGAATTTTTTCTAATTTTCGTTGTTTGTTTTTAAAATTTTAAAAATGTCAAATGAAGTATTTTCTATATTTTTATTATTTTATTAAATTGCAAAAATTAATGTTAAAAGTTTAAGAAAATAAGATAATAAATTTTTGTAAATCTTGCAAAAATAAAAAAATCAAATCAAATCAAATCAAATATCATTATATCAATAATTAAAGAACGCGATTCATTATTTTAAGGATATTTTTATGTATTCAACTATTTATAATGTGCTTAGTAAATAGTGCTTTGTAATCATTATGCAAAAGGTGAAGTAAAATTTAAATTTTGAAAAATATTTTTATAAAATTTTACAATATCTGCCAATCAGTCTGATTTGCAAGAATCAACATTGCTTTCCGCTATGGTCAGTTACCATTAATCCCATTTATTCGAACCCTGTTATGATGTGAGACAAAATTAAGAATCTTCAAGTCTTACGTTCTAAACAAATTGGACATAAGCAACTCATCCAAGGAAGAGGACAAGGACTCAATAGTTTGTTCAATAAGACAACCTGCGGAAGTGCCTCATATTGGATTCAAGTTGTCTTCTTGAATTCAGTCCCTCCATGTGACCACTCCTACTACCAACTGAATTCAAGTCCAAAGCAAGAGCACTAACTGAACTTCCTCCTTCTAGTATTCTCAGTACCTATTAACGGAGAGAAAGCATTAGTTGCGTCCCCTTAAAAAAAAAATGACAATTTCCAAGGAGAAAAATGAAAATAATGTTGCACCTAAGAAGAAAAGAAATGTATTCTGAGATGAGTATAAAACCTTTGACATGGGTGGTCTCAACTCGGGATTCTGCCGTAGACACAATGAAGCAGCACAACCCATTGCCTGAATCTCATAGGGCAAGCTTTGTATTTGGAAAGAGGCCAAGCAGGAGTCCAGCAATTGATGCTTGTAAGCCAACATGTGAATTGTTTGAATTGATTCAATGGCAGCTGAAGGCTGGAAATTATTGGCCAAAAGTTGACGGTCGATGCAATACAGCAAGTCACTAGCTCTTTCACCAGTGATTAGCTCTAATAATACCAAACCAAAAGCATAAATGTCGACTTTCTCTGTCATATTTCCACCACTGAAGTATTCTGGTGCAAGATACCTGGATAAGTAGAAACAGAGAAAACTTAACCCAAAAGTTAACAAATAACTAGAAATTGCTAGTCTTTTAGGTTGAACTCAGTGGAGTACTATAGACTGAACACATAAATAACCAACAGCGTCTCATCAAAAATTCAAATTTGATGTTTACCCTGAAGTTTTAACAATTTGATCACTGTTGCAAAAGTCCCACTCACATTGCAGCCTTGCAAGTCCAAAATCAGCAACCTAAATTGAATGGACAACATAGACTGAAGAAGTAAAGTTCAAAGGGACAAATCAAAGAATGGTTAACGGTCAAGATTAACCGAAGTATCTACTTGAATTCCAAGGAGTAGCTTTCTCTCTATTGCTATTGACTGATAATTTTTGTGGAAATTGTTTGTTTACTCAGATGGACACCAGTTAGTAATTTCGTAGAATGTAAAAGACTTTAAACACCACATTCCTAACATATTCAGCTTGAGAACTACATGCCTCCAAAACATCAAGACTTATACCAGAGGTTCGAAATCATGCGTTAAGAGGATGTTGTTCGGACGCATATCTTGATGAATCATACATCCCACTCGGCAATCTTCATGAAGATATCGTAAGCCTCTTGCAGTCCCGATAGCTATCTTTAAACGTGATTTCCAATCCAGTGTCATTCTTTTCTCTCCTGCAAATGAATACATAAAACCAAAATAAATTTTGAGGAGCCATAATCAGTAGCCGAAACTCAGAGCCAGAAGATACCATGTAAATGAAAGTCCAAGGAGCCATTGCATATGTACTCATACACCAGTAATCTCATCTGCCCTTCAATGCAAAAACCTAGGAGCAACACAACATTTCTGTGCTGCGCACAGCTCAATACTCGCACTTGTGTGCAGAAATCATCTTCTTTTTGAGACCCAGCTAACTTTAATTGCTTCACTGCAACGATCAACCCATTCCTCAAAACCCCTCTGTGAACCAAACCAAACCCACTTTCAGCAAGAAAATTTTTATCTGAAAAATCATCTGTAGCTTCCTCTAGCTCTCTATAATGAAATTGTCTCGGAGGTTTTCCAAATGCTGGAGCCTTATATTGACATAGTGAACACAAAGGAGGAGGAGTTGAGGAAGTTCTTCCTAAAGCTACAGCATCCCGGATTCCATAGTTGAATTCATAATAACTGTCAAGGTTTTGATTAAGCTTAGTTCCTCCTATTATATCTTGATTAAATTGTACAAAATTATCCATTTCAGTCCTGACGGTGGAAGATGCAGTATTGGATATATCTTTGCAGTTTTCACTTTCCAGGGAATTCTCAGCGACAATGTGGTTTTGAGGGATCCAAAAGATTCTTTTATCTCTTTGGGTTCGTGAACTTGGGATTGTCGTAAAAGATTTAATACTTTCCCTTAAATGACCCCTTAAATGATCCAACCTATTTTGTTTACCAGGTGGGGATTTGCCTTTGTTTAGTCTTTCATAAAGAGGATTTTGTTCATACACAACAAATATAGAAGCCCCTGTGTCTTGATTTTTTAACGCATTGGTGCTTGAGGTTTTTGTGCAAGTACTTGGATCCTCTGGACTGCTAACAGGAGTAGAATGCTTCATCCTCTGGTTCTGTAACTTCTCCCTATCTAAAAGAGGAGAAGAAGCAGCAGAATAAAATGGCGTTTCAAGATCATTTGAGCATGACAGATTGAGTCGAAGAATTTTTGGCCGGGAACCCTTCATGATTACAATGTTGCACCGCAGCTCAACCATGCAATTCTTGAGCTCTCGCTTCAGTTTCCTGTCTTATGAGAACAATAATAAGAAGAAAGTAGTATTGAAATACTGCATCTTAATTGATCTATTAGTATTCGGGCAAATATACCAAAGTAAGATTCAACAGAGAAGTGAAAATGTTGCTTGCCCAAAAAAAAAAAAAAGAATTGAGTGAATCAACATGATGAAATGATGGCGAAAGGCTTAAAATTCTTCTGCAATCTCTATAGGTAAAATCAACAGTATTTTCATTACTCACTCCAGCTTAAAAAAAAAACTGAGGACGAACAAATGCATACAAAATTAGCACTTCATGGCAGACAAAGCATGACTGAATCATGTAAAAGATCAGGGAAAAGGGGAGCAAAATTAATACTGACTTGATCCACTTTTAGCATGAAGCATAAGAATATTAAACTTTTAAGTGCCCTATGAATTCGAATTACCAGAACTAGATTGAATTATTCCTGTCTTAGTGTTTCCTTTAATTGTATATCTAAAGACTGCCCGTTCAATGGCTTAGAAAGGTTTTCCATTCAAAATAATTTAAATGGCCCTTGAGTGTATTCGCTACCATATACAGGTTGCTCATTTGCTCCATGCTGAATAAAGTGATTCGTTAGCAGACTGTCAAACATGTCAATTTCAAAAGTTTAAAATTTTTTATAACTGAACCCCTGATCTATCTTTGAAGAGCTAATCATCTTCACTATTGAAGTGATAATTAAATGTATAAACAAAATGTTAAATCTAAGCAAAATTCAAGGAAGAAGTTAATAAAAGAAAAAACTGTTGATTAAATCAATCTTTGTGGAATTTTTTTTCTTAAGATGCAATATATCAGAGGAAAGAAATAACATATTTACGTTTATTTACTTGTCCAATATGACCCAGTTAGCTACATTCCTCTTTGCTTCAGCTGCCACTGAACCTGCAGATTGAGCTGAGACAACCTTGATTTGCACTCCAACCTACAACCAACAACCAGTCTTAGAAAGCTAGTGTAGAGTAACCCAATTTTTCTTGGTTCATCACACCTGGTTTGCTATGCTAACTGTTGGTTGAATTCAATAGTTAAATAATTGCTCCTTCACAAAAAAGAAAGAAGAGAAAAAGTTCCATTCATCACTAACTATAATTACAAATCACCATATCATGACATTCATGCCTCGATTTTTGTCCGAATGAAATATGCAAAGGGGTTGACTTAATAACTGTTGAACTCTAATGTATGAGATAGATGGAACGAAAAAAGAAATATGACCACAAAACCACAATAATGACTGTTAGCCACAATGGGTTTCCTTCATCTTGTGGGCGAGTCTGGGACTCTGCCTGCCCGATAACTTCGCAAAAATCATTTTCGCTCCATTTCCTCATAGCAACTCCACAAACTATACACAGTAGTTTCCACTTGATGAAGGAGGGTTCACAAGGTGATAAAGGGTTCCCTGGATCAAGACAGTGGGGTGCTACGGCTTTTAAAATACAGTTGCTTTATTTTCATTCTTCGTCGGGGCATGTTTCTTCTATGTTTAGGTCAAAATGTGCTTCTGTCCATTTGTTATTTGGCACTTCAGTTTGTTAAACTGACAATATGTCGTCTTTGCATTGTTTTGGCTGTTGCCAAAATTGGACTGTAATTTCTTTTATTTGATACGTTTACACGTTGAATATACAAAATCTTGAGAATTCTCTCTCTAAAGTTGTTCCGTTTATTGTCAGTTTTGCAAAGAAATCTCGCCGTAGATCTTTTCCTAGGAGTTGAATTGTGTTTGATTAATTGACTCCTACATCACCACTGTTCCCAAATACTTTAGACAATGAAAACCAAGAAGCTCATTCGTCTTTACTTTATCAATATTCTAGCATCAAATTAGTCCCTTTCTTCTGTAGATTACGAAGTGCATTAAATTCAATTCACGATAGCACCAATCCCCCAATGTAAACAAGTGATCCTCAGATCTAAGAAGAATCCTTTCTTCAGCTATCTTTAGAAATTAGCTTCCACTTTCCGTCTCTCCTCAGCTTTAAAACTCTAACATCAATGTTCCACTGAAGTATGTCATTCTTCAAAAGCATTATTGATGCTCAATCATTTAAGCTAATTATACACACTAAAAGACTGTAGAAGATTCAAATCAGTCACTAATAATGCA
This sequence comes from Fraxinus sp. D2006-0159, assembly GCA_903798375.1. NCBI lineage: Eukaryota > Viridiplantae > Streptophyta > Magnoliopsida > Lamiales > Oleaceae > Fraxinus > Fraxinus sp. D2006-0159. Next base: position 7,494 of record CAIGRQ010093663.1, read on the forward strand.
ATGCCAATCCTTATCAATTCCAAGGCACATGCAACCCTCTAATAACCTTATTATTTAAAACTTATAATTAAATTAATACCTTAACATGATTAGAATCTTCCATTTCCCCATAATATAATTCACTTTCCAGAAAGTACAATCAATGAGATCTCATTTTAATATACAGTAATTTGCTTCAATTCATAAAAAATCGTCACATTACCCAAAGCCAAAGTTAACTGATTTATTTTATTGCCTTTAAAATCCCAAATTAAAGCAGTGAACTTTTGACTTTTATGAATGCCAAATCACCAAATATAGCACAAAAAGTTATCAATGCTATAGAAAAAGTCAAATACAAATGCAAAAGGTGAATTTTCCCTACCTGAATTTGACCGTGAAATTGGAGAATCATCTGAGAACAAGACTCTGAGATCTGTCCGATCCTATCCGGTAGATTATTCCGGTCAGCACTCCGACAGTCGCCTTTCAACCTTGGAAACCCCCAAAATCTCCTCCCAGCTGAAAGTGAAAAGACGGCATCAAATTACCGTTTAAACAATAATTCTGATTCAACGTTAACACAAACACACACACACCATATTCGTAAAAACTTACTCAAGATCTTTCAGAATTTCAGTATAGTACTACGAGCATGAAATTCCTACTTAGCAAATTAGTACTTACAGCAGAACATTAACTGGCGAATTAAAAACAAATTACACTAAAAAATTGAAAATTCTACGAGTGACATATAAAAAGAATTCTTCCAGGGATAAGGCGAGTTTACCGGTCATCTTCTCGGAGAACACGGCGAGGAGAAGAATGCAGTCGCCTGGCCGAGCCACGTGTGTAATGGCCCAAGACAATGCAGTATTGGAGATCACCTTCTCTGCTTTCACCGCCACGATCACATTCCGGGAAGTTGCGTCAACGCCACATGGTGGCATGTGAATGGTTCCTTGGGGTTTTGGCGGGAACATTTGGTAACGTCAAATTGTCGGGGAGTTTATGAGCAGGCTGCGAAAAGTCTGAACGGAGAAATGTTTGTGTGTAGAAATGTTGGAGTTTTTATGGAGACCGATTTGGCGTTTTGTCAAAATTGTATGGGGGTTAAAATTGGAATTTGATACAAAACGGGAAATGTTGTAAAATAATAATAAAAAATATCAAATAATTTTTTAGTCGAATATAATATTTGTACAATCATACTACAGTGTCATAATTCTTGACATAACGTGACATTACATCATTGAATACATTCCAAAAAAACTTTTCATCAAATTATTTGTTATCGTCTCAGATTATGTCATTGCATTTGTTACATTTTTATGACAAAAAAGTGACAAAATCATGTCATTGCATTTGTTACATTTTTATGACAAAAAAGTGGCAAAATCCGTATTTGTAACTCTCTACATCGTGGCGCGCAGGAGAACAGAACCGAGTCTAGTAAGCTGGGTTAGCAAAAGTGATCATTCTTTGCTTTTCAAAATAAAAGAATAATATTATTTTAATGATCTAAAAGAAACTTTATGCTACTCATCTATATTTCAGAAGAAATTTGGGTTAATGTTCCAGAAAAAAAGTACCCCTATTTATATAGCTATCTAAATATTTAAGAAAAAATGTTATTATTTTTTTATTTATGAAGAAATCAAAATTTTGTAAAAACCAATATTGTAGAATCATATTGTAAAAGATTAGGCTTTTGATTAGGAAAATATGTAATTTGTGTGCTACTGGGTGTAGGGTTGAATTTGTAAAGGACATTAAACGGACCGTAAATAGATATTGACTCATTCTAGTGTATTGAAATCATAATCCACGTTAACTTGAACTTCAACGGGAAGTAGCCGAAGGTAAGGTGGAGGGGTTGTGTACCTTTATAGTAGAAATCCTTGGTGTTTTTTGTGTTTTGTTGATGTACATTTTAATTGTTGTTAGTTTTGTTGTGATTTTGATTTTGGTTTTGGTTTTGGTTTTGGTTTGATTGATGTGCAAATAGAAACCCTATAAAACCTAAAAGTGACATCGGAGCATTTATTTGAGGGTCCGGTGGACATAATTGGTGATGATTCTTGCTTCAAGAAATGAAGTAAAAATCATTTTCTTAGGCCGAATAGTAGAAAATAGCAATTATTATCTCCAAGGGTGAAAAGTGGAAACCCTAAGGCGATATTCAAACAGAATCTTATGTTGCTAGTCACACCTAACAAACACCGAATGTTTGTCTGGTGAAATCTGATTTGTCTTGAAATTCTTGGAAACAAATTGCATATGTGAGTTATTGAGTCTAATATGAAAAGAGTGTGCTATATTTTTCATGATTTGTTGGTTTTATGGGCATAATTGATCATTGAATAATTCTGCTTTGCCAGAACTATTCACTTACAGAAAGTTTACAAAAAAATAATTCCCTAAAATACCATCATACATAGAATTTGCAATCAAAGTCATTATAAGAATATAGAAAACTTCAATTAAGTCACCAAGAATCATAAACATAGAATTTAACCCCAAAAATTATGGTATCAAATAAGAAGTCCTAAAACAAGCTCAAACAATTTATATGATATTTGATTTAAAACAAAAGAATTCAACATTTTCCAAGGAATACCCAAACGAATTATAACTTCGCTGAAATTTAGAATTCAAATTTACCTAATGGGGCACAGAAGTGATGGTATTACACACGATAACACACGTTTGTTGCTCCACTCGAGTATCATTTTCAAGTAAAAAAAAAATCTTTCAAAAAGTTTCATTGCATTGATATGGATACAATGAAACAAGCAACAAACATATCCACTATGCCCAGATTCACAGCAAAAAATTGGCATTAGGTACGAAAATACCTTATTTCAATCACTAATTTGAGCAATCTCTTTCTCAATCTCAGACGTCAGACAACAAAAACTTCAAACCCTGCAAAAACAAGGTCTTGGGATGGTCAAACAGAAATTTCTTGACAAAATTAGAGCAGCATATAGAGAGAAGAACGTAGGGAGAAAAAAAATTCAAAAGATAGAAGAAGAAGAATCTTACGATATGGGTCAACATGAGAATGGAATGGAGGAGTAAAGATGTATGGTTGGTTGAGTGAAAAAATGGAGAAAGTGCGTGTCAGGGGAAATGTTGATGGCAAAAAAAAAAAATGAATTACGACGACGATAGGAAATTGCAACACGTGGCGTGCCAAGTTTTTGCCTCTTTTGTATCTCCAAGGGTGAAAAGTGGAAACCCTAAGACGATATTCAAACAGAATCTTATGTTGCTAGTCACACCTAACGAACACCGAATGTTTGTCTAGTGAAATCTAATTTGTCTTGAAATTCTTGGAAACAAACTGCATATGTGAGATATTGAGTCTAATATGAAAAGAGTGTGTTATTTTTTTCATGATTTGTTGGTTTTGTGGGCATAATTGATCATTGAATAATTCTGCTTTGCCAGAACTATTCACTTACAGAAAAACAATTCCCTAAAATACCATCATACATAGAATTTGCAATCAAAGCCATTATAAGAATATCGAAAACTTCAATTAAGTCACCAAGAATCATAAACATAGAATTTAACCCCAAAAATTATGGTATCAAATAAGAAGTCTTAAAACAAGCTCAAACAATTTATATGAAATTTGATTTAAAACAAAAAAAATTCAACATTTTCCAAGGTATACCCAAACAAATTATAACTTCACTGAAATTTTGAATTCAAATTTACCTAATGGGGCACAAAAGTGATGGTATTACACACGACAACACACATTTGTTGCTCCACTCGGGTAACATTTTCAAGTAAAAAAAAAATTCAAAAAGTTTCATTGCATTGATATGGAAACAATGAAACAAACAACAAACATATCCACCATGCCTAGATTCACAGCAAAAAATTGGCATTAGGTACGAAAATACCTTATTTCAATCACTAATTTGAGCAATCTTTTTCTCAATCTCAAACGTTAGACAACAAAAACTTCAAACCTTGCAAAAACAAGGTCTTGGGATGGTCAAACAGAAATTTCTTGACAAAATTAGAGCAGCATATAGAGAGAAGGGCGTAGGGAGAAAAAAATTCAAAAGATAGAAGAAGAAGAAGAAGAATCTTACGATATAGGTCAACGTGAGAACGGAATGGAGGAGTAAATATGTATGGTTGGTTGAGTGAAAAAATGGAGAAAGTGCGTGTCAGGGGAAATGTTGATGGCCAAAAAAAAAATGAATTACGACGACGATAGGAAATTGCAACACGTGGCATGCCAAGTTTTTGCCTCTTTTGTATTGTAATGAAAAATATGGGAACTAGTAAATTTGAATTTGAGCTTGAGACCTCGGCTATAAAGGAAGGGGGATTTCTCTATTTGTCAACAAACAGTAAATAAACCGATAAATTAGTTGGATTTTGTTGTTTGTATAGAAAAAACAGCTAGGAGAAGTGACCGAAATGATGTGAAGGAAAAGATTAAATGAAAAAAGTTGACGGTATTTTAAACTAATGTACATGTTCAACTCTCCGTTACACAAAATCACTACCAAGCAAAATTTATTTGTTAAAGATGTTTTTGGTTTTAAGATGGATCCTTATATGTGGATCTTGTAATAAATTTTTGATAGTTTTTTGCATATTTAAGTCAAGATTTAGCCAATTATGGTGAAAAGTTTTCT
>CAIGRQ010093760.1:0-10570 GCA_903798375.1 Fraxinus sp. D2006-0159
TATACAGCACCACATCACCACCACTACCGTCTTACTTGCCCTAGCCCTACTCCGCCGCTGCTACCACAGCCGGCAACTCACCCAACCACCTCAAACAAATCAACAGAAAAACAACACCACACGGTCCGCACCAGATCCATCACTGCACTAACAGACCCATCACCACCACCCCCATCTCACCATCACCCACTACCACGACCACCACTGTCGACCGTCACCGCCACCACCGACCACCGCACAGTACAAATCAAAAACAAAAAAACTCCCGAAATTCAACCACCGGATTGGCACCCATGGCATTCCCACACACAACTCCCAAAAAACTCCCGAAAATAACTCCCAACAGCGATTTCGCTACTTTCCCAGCAGCGAGGGGAGGGGAGGGGAGAAGGGAGGAAAAGGAGACGGCGGTCGATTATGGAGAAAGATGAGACGGTGAGAGAAGGTATGGATTGAAAATGAATTAGGGTTTGAAATATTATATAATTTAATTTTTATAATATTTTTGTTAATATTTAATTAAATATAAAAAACTTGTATTTATATATAAAATATCTGATTTTTGAACATTAAAACTTAAAATCTGATTTTTGAACTTGGATCTTAAAAAGTAGGGATTCATGTAATTTCCATATTTTTTGAAAGTATTTTGTCTTTAAAGAAAAGCTGTTAGAGGAAGCTAGCCTGAAATAACTTTCTCATAAAAATTTTCTACAAGAAACAAAAATAAATATTAAACGATCCTCAATTTTGATATATAACATTGCACGTCCTTATTATGTCACACCCACAACGAAAGTAGCTGGCAAAAGAAGATAGCTCACGAATTTCCTGTCTAGCAAATCGTCCATGTTTGCAGTTTCTTCATCCAAGGGCTAAGAAGTGCTTTCATGGACACACGCAGAGAGATAGTGGGACTGAGGAGGCATGGGGGTGGGAGTAGTGGCTACCCCTTCAAAGCTTATCTACTTCACATTCATATTTGGTGTTCATTTAACCAAATACCACCAAACTATAGTCGCCACATGAATGATCATATCCCAAAAAGAATACATTAATCTTATTCTCGATAAATCTAAGAATGTTTTCTTTCAAAATATATTTTTCCAAGTCATTTTCAACTATACATTTTTCCATAAAATAATATTATGCGTAAACCCAAAATGTTTCTTTATCTTTTAATCACACGTTCTCTAAAAAAATCACCATTCAAGAATACATTTTTCCCCCCCAAAATCACATTAAAATGGACCCAAAACAGGGCTTAGTTTCATTCATTAATCTTAAGGACTACCTTGAATTTCTCCCCTTTTACATTTTTGATCAATTCGCTATAGTTTCTTACCTCTATGGAGATCTACTTCTGAATATATAGTAAATTTTACACACCAATCTGGAGGAAAAGACAATCTTTTTAAGTAAATAGATATCAAAGAGGAAATGTAGGGGCCTGTTTCCATGGATTTTGAAAAGACAAGATGTTTTTGAAATTAAGTAACTGCTTTTGAGCCCGATTGAATAATTTTTTAAAAGAATTTCTAGAGAAAGCTAACACAATCCACAAGAAGCCGAAGGCTGAAGCTATCCCAAATAGGGCCTAAAAGTATCTATAGAAATCCACAAAAACGTGAATGAAAATGGATATAGCATCTGTAAGTTTTTGTGAAACTCGTAAATATAGTTTTAAGACATTCTGTCAATCCCAGTACTTGGGATGGTATAGATGGAGATATGGTCTCTCGGGATCCGATTGGATTTCATTAAGAGGAGCCTTACCCTCTTCCCAGGAATATCTTGCCGTAAGGATGAAGGGCAAATTCATATTTTGCTATTGCTTTAGTTTTCTATATGTATTGATCTCATTCTTGAGCCATGCAAATGAAACATGGTTCAATGAAAATATTTACAGAACTACAGAAGTTTATAGCTTAAGATGCATTATAGATGATACTATACAGGCTATTATATAAGTAAGCAAGACCATAAGTACGACTTTCTACAGAAAACAGACAAGTCAAGGAACTGCTAGCCGACCTTTTTGTCCCAAAGATTTCCACGATGATTCAAGCCGCATCAGATGTAATTTCTCCACAAATGGTTCTAGAACTTCGGCTTCTTCTTCTGGGGCAAAGGCCATGCAGATGCTGAGTTCTTGGACTGCTTCCTCGTATTCTCTGTAATTTATGAAAGTTGATTTTTGTAACATTGAATAGTTGAAGATTTAGAATAGCTCGACTAACAATGGTTAAAAACATAAATGACTGGAAAATAAAGATTTGTCGTTCATACCTACTATAGTATAGCATCATTCCATAATCTCGTCTCAAGGACCAGTTGTGTGGTTGCAGAATCAACAATCTCTGGGAGGCCATGATTGCGAGTCTAGAAAGGATTATAACATTCAAAAGTGTTATGCACAATCTACCCAGTATTTCTCCAAAATAGTTATAATTCCGAAGTAATGAAAATAGGTATAATAATTATAGATTTCGTTATTTACTTATTTCGGTTGGGGTTCGGGGGATTAAATTGTTATCAACATAGAGAATATTCAGCATGCACACCAGAAATGAACCCTCCACATGACTCAAATTTCTTAATTCCCTGATTCTATATGAAATCTTGCAATATAAGCATCTCAAATGAAACAGACAGGACAAATAGACACCATCGAAACAGAGCAAAAGGGGAAGAGAAGTAGTAGTCGAGTCATAAAGAGAATACAAGATGGTTACCTCAGCTCTTGAGGCCGTAACAAAGGGACATTTGGACAATCATTCTTGTTAAATTTTTCATCCACTTTATGAATAGACCTGAGGGGAGACGTCAGCATCAATCCGAAATTTTTTCTTGAAGCCTGTTTCCAGTAAAGCCTCTGAAATATATGTTAATCCCTTTATTTTCCATGGCCGGAAGCATAAAATTGTTGGGGGCAAAACTCAAATTTGTGAAAAATGCCTTCAAGAGAAGGGGGGGGGGGGGGGGGGGGACAATGGTATACACCATAAAATTAATGGCAGGATAGAGCTTACAATCAAATTGGCCAAAGCAATTCCAATAATATCTCGATTTGTTGCAATGTCAAGCCCTAAGAGTGAATTACTGTTTATATCTGAGGCCTTAGATCGAGGATCGTCCACACACTTCCCATTGACAACACCAAACAAGCTGTGTCCAGAAGTTACTTTAAATAGCTCCTGCATTGCGGCAAAGAGGTACCCATATGAAAATAAGCCTGAACATGTATGAAACTAGGCAAATTAAAACTATAAATGCATGTGATAATACATGGAAAAAGATTTTAGCTTATTTTGCTTACTGTTGTTTAGTACTATACAATCTTTCTTACCAGCAAACCATAAGATTTTACGTAATACAAGTCACTGGAAATGACCACAACTGGCATAAATCATGAGCTTGAAAAATCAACATACCTCAGGGTTCCCAGTTGGAGGCCATATCAAAAAATCTTCCCCAACTCGAGATCCCACAATAGTCAGATTAAGTCTTCGACAAACCTCAATATAAATAACACTAAGCAAAATTGCTGTCGATATGGTAAAGCATAAAGTCAGCAGTCGTCTCATGCTAATAAACTCTTAACTAAAATATTATGTAAAATGTTAAGAGAATAGCTTGATGAAGATATACCGCTGGCACATCCAGAGCTTAATACAAAGTGCAGGTACGAACACTTTGAATCTGTTAATATGGATGACCTTTTGAAACCTTTCGACTCAAAAAGAACTTTGTTCACTGCCTCCAAAACTTCTAGCAAATCGCATCCTATATCTCTTGAAACCAGCTCGGCTTCGATTTCCTTGGCAATGGCATCCAACTCGGACAGCCACTCACTTATATTCTTTCCAGCTAGAGGCATAGCCTCCGCATAATCCCACCCTTCAGCATCAGATGGTGATGACAAATCTCTTCTTTCATTATGGAGTGAACGCGCGTCCATCTCCCGATTTAAAGCCAAAAACGCATCATCTTCAGCAGCAACGAAAAGTAAAGCCTACAGAAAAAGACTTCAAAACATATAAACAAAAGAGCAGCCAACAAATTCGCATATTTTAAAATAAGAATGAAGAAACTCAATACACAGATCAGCCAGTGTACATATTTTGCTGCCACTCATTTTAACAACTGTTCACTAAGCGGTAGCAGTAAGTCGGGAAAAGAAAAGACTGATCGCCAAAATTGAAAGTGAAATGATATTGGTACCGCTGGCAGTATAACAATTGGTCACCAAATGCAGATATTCAGAAACAGAGAATATTCAATCCATAATTGAAATCCAAGATATTTGTTTACACCTTTTATAAAGGTTATTGAAAAGGAAAGCAGATTATGAAAAAAAAAAAAAAAAAAAAATTATTTGGATTGCACATTAACTACCTCAAACACAAAGAGAGAACCGAGAATAAATATTACCTTCGCAAGTGAGATATCTTTGTCCTTGGACTGGAAAGAAATTTCCTGAGTAAATCTTTCCCTAGCAGCTTTGAGAACCTGATAGATCATCGTAATATAAATGACGGATTAAAAGAATTTCACTTATTTCCCAACTTAGCAGTAACTTTTCAAAATCAACTGTGTTACTAAGTGGCTAGATTAAGTAAATAAAGTAACAACCGAAATCGATAATCTGCATGGCTAAAACTCATTATAAAATCAACATAAGAACTAGATCAAACCAAAGTAATACAGTACTTCATAAGAAATAACTCCAACCTCCTTATAGATGTCAGCTCTGGACAAATTTCGTGATTGTGCCAGAGCAGAACACAGAGGTAAATTGCTTAATCTCCTCTTCTTGAGTGCAGCATTCCCAGTTTTTGTGGCAATCAAATTGTTCCTCTTTCCTTTTCGAAAACCACTCCAAATTCCACCACAACCACCAAATTCATACCTGATGATCGTAAAGAATAAGGGATATTGGGAATTGCCAAGTACTAGTAGTAGTAGGACAAATGCTTCTCCAATCCACTTACTTAACTTTACATAAACAAGTACAATAAAAAATAGTACATCAAACTTGATATTCATAATAAATCAGCTGCATACTATTTTAAAACAAATCTAAAAAAACCCATTCAATTTTTGAATTAAAGAAGATCAATTACCTGCCACAAGATCTCAAAGAAGCCATAGCTTTAGGCATAGCTGTTGAAGATGCATTCACCCCACCAGAAACCATCATCCTCTGCTGATAATTCAGCCCATGAAGTGAAAGATACAACATTTTCGTGAATGAGAAAGAAAAAAAATCTTCCAAGCTCTCAAGAACAGAACAAAAGGGATGTTTTAAGAGTGAGTATTCTTGAAAATTAAGTTTAAAGCACAAAATTTTCAAGAAAATAACAAAACAGTAGCTGGAATTAGGCTCAAGAGGCAACAGATTGTGCTACTACACCCCTCAAAAAGCAGTGAATTCAGCAAGAAAAGCAGAGGGAAAAAAAAAGACGAAGAAGAAGAAAAAATTATGATCCAGAAAATTGAAAATTCAAGCCTTCCCTCGTTCAGAGAAAGGCTTGGTAATCAAATTAGAGAGAGGTCTAATGAAGGGGTTAATTAAAGCCATTAATGGCATTAAATTAGAACTTCCAAAAGACAAGGAGGACAAAGACAATATTGCTGATGATAAATAGAAGTATCTGCCACTAAAATTGGTATAAGAATTATAGTGGAAGCTGACACGGCTAATACTACTAAAATTCCCAAGAACCATAGTATTGGCAGCTGCAAATTGCATCATCTGAAAATATAATCAGTCAAAACCCACTCTTCTATTTAATCTTCTCTCTCTCTCAGCCTACACACACACACACATATAGTCCCCCTGTATGGATATTTGGCTGATACAGTGGAGGAGGACTCTCTCTCTCTCTCTCTCTCTCTCTATAACTGTATACATGAATTTGGCTGATACAGTGGTGCAGGGTCTGTGGATGAGGGAAACATGTAGGCGGGTTTAGTAGGGGATCAGCGACTCGTTGGCTCAATTCACCCCCACAGATGAGTCGAGCTGACTCGATTCGTGCACGAGATGGATCGTGCCACTCATGGAATAGCAAAAAATTTTGTGTGCGTCGTCCATCGACTCATACGAATTGGTTCACGAACCAAGCAAAAATTACTTCCTATGCGACCTCGTCAGCTCACGTTATTGGCTCGCGAGTTACTGTTGGCTCTGACCCTACACTTTATTGCAGTTTTTGCAGCCGTTGAATTGCGTCAATAATTGTATTTTTGCAACGTTCAATAACGGCCAAATTTCAGGTTCGCTAGTGGGTGGATCGATCCAAACTGAACAGTGGATGGGTCGAGTGGCTTGAATCGGCGTATAACACTCTAGATACGTTCGAAAGAGGAAACTAGATAATAGAGTGGATTTGGTAACAAAATCTAATTATTTCCTCCGAATTTGTACTAATTTGAGGATTTAATTTTATTCAAATTTCTGATTTTGAAAGATGTAAATAATAATAGTGAATTACTATAATATGGGCAACATTTATTAAAGCCATTATTTGATAATAAAAATCAGATTTTTAGTAGATTTTAATAAAATTCGTGGTTTGTGAATTCTATGAAATGTGTTATTAAAATTTTAATCCCGAGTTTAAATTGAATTTTAATTCATATTTTTAGTGGAATTAAAAACAAGGGCTAAATGATTGAGAGAGACTTTCACAGGATAATGATTAAATCCAAAATTATATGAGGATTTATTTATTGTGATAACAGAGACACTATTATTAAAGAAATAGTATTTGGTAAGAAATGAAATCAGCGTGAGACAGGGATAAGGTTGTTCGATTAATGAGAAAGAGATAAGCTAGGGACATACACTAGCTCTTTCACACGAGGAAAGAGGAAACGAAGATGGGGCTGAAATAAAGGTGTTAATCAAATAGATTTCGATTTTGAGGTTGTCTGATTTACATATTTGTCTAGTCTCAATTTTAATTACACGTTCATAAATACTAATAATTATTATTATTAATTAATCAAACATCTTTCGATTTTGAAGTTGTCTGATTTACATATATGTCTAGTTTCAATTTTAATTACGCATTCATAAATACATTTACATATATGTCTAGTCTCAATTTTAATTACGCATTCATAAATACTAACTATTATTATTATTATTATTCCACATTCAATGGTATCTATTATTATTTTTCTTTATAAACCGTTTTAAATTTGTCAAGTGATGAAAATTGAATTTTTAATTAATTTCTTAGTTAGTATTTTCTTTACTAAATAAATCCGAAATTCAATTCCGGACTTTAAATTTTTTGTTATTATTTAGATGTTAATTGTTGATTAAGATTTATCATTAATTATAGTTAGTCATTTATTAAGATTAATAGTTAATTATATTGTTTTAGTTGTTATAAATAAGGATGGTAGTCTTAATGGTAGGAAGTTGTCTTTTGGAATAGAAAAAAAAAATATTAATTGTTGAAATTTTCTACAATTTTCATAAATTCTTGGTACTTGCTTTTTAAAATCAACGAGTTCAAATTCTCTTTTTTTTTTTTCCGTGTTTGAATCTAAGAGTTTGATGCTTAGATTCCTGGTATTCTTAGGAATCAATAAAAATTAAAAGGATCGTGTTGTAGTATTTCATTGAAATCAACGGAACTTCGATAGCGCATTCGTCAATTTATTAACGCTTCCAGACTTACATCACACAGTCTGTGTAAGAGTACTTACTTTCACTTTTTTTCTAATGATTTTTGAAAATACGAATCCGATTCTAAATAAAGAGCAACTCATGATCCACGGCATGATCCATGCCTATCAACTCATACGTTTCAAAACTTTTAAGGTAGACTGAAGTGAGACGGATGGATGCTCTAACTACATCGTTTAGAAGTTTAAATCGTTATAGGATATTATATGCGTTTTTTCAGGTTTTGTCTTTAGGTTTACTTTCATATTGGGCTTAGTTTTCAACTAAAAATTCGATGGGAAAATTACGTAATTACAAAAGTTTCAAAATACATTTTAAAAATAACAAACTTGTGAATTTTTTTTTCAACAATCAGATGGTCACATTTTGTGACCACTGATAAAAGTTTTTTGATCTATAATCTAATTAATCAGGTTACCGTCACAATACTTATTTGTCATGATTGCATAATAGTCATACAATCACTATCACAAAGACATAAATTGCGAGTCATAATTAGATATTTTAGTTACAAATCACATGTTTTATTGGGTTACAAATTACTCAATTAATCGATCACAATCACCCATCCCACTTCACTACTAGAGGCACCACTGACCGTCACCACCACCTCCTCAAATCCACAACCTCCACCATCACCTCAAAATTCACTATCACCTCCAAGAGTCAATCCACTGTCACCATTGCCACCTTAAAACATGCCTCAAATACCTACCACATCTACAATCAAATCTCAATTGCCACCTTCACCTTCAATAGTCCACAAATCCACCGCCACCTCCACATTCGAACCACCATCACCTTCAGCACACCTCAAATTCATCATCGTACAAATAAACAACCTATGTATAATCATAGATGCAACACAAATGTAGAAAGCACATGCTGGTCCGTTTACTGAAGACTCATGGTTGGATTAGTGGCAACGCCAATGGTATAGGTCTGCTACGGTGGGTCTCGTCAACAATGGGCGGATCCAAAGTTTTTGGTTCGCGACTATTTCAGCTTCGAAAGCTTTTTTGAAAATTTGTGGCCCTCATATGGTGTTTTGGGACCAATTGAATGTGGTAGTTGTGTTTGGGAGGTGATTCTACTAACGGAAGGTGGTAGGAAGTGTTGGCCGGCGATGGCGATGGCGATGGCGATGGCGAGGCGACCTATGAAGTTTGTAGGGTTAAATGGGGGTTAGGGTTGGGGTTAGGGGTGAAATGGGAATGGTAGTGGGTGTGGAATGAGCTAGGGTGGGTTGACACCTAATTTTTGAAAAAAAATTCATCCGACCTGATTATTGAAATTTTTGGTGTAAATTTTCCAACTCTGATATGTGTGCAACTTGTAATAAACGAGACTTGAATTTGAATATTTTATCTGACTCGATACTATTTTAATTTTTTATTCTAAAAATTCAACTTGTTAGAACTCGTTATCCATTTATACATTTGCCCTTGTTTGAACCTCATTTTATCAAAAACTCAAGTTTAACTTTATATTTTTTCAATTAAATAATTTTATACGTAAATTCAAAATTTTCTCCATCTTTTATCATACATTTTTTTTAAAAAAAATTACTATTCCAAAATTTATTTGTTTGAGTCTCATTTTTCCAATTTTTTTTTGGCACAGGCGCCCCCAATAGAGGACCGTCACATGTCTCCTAGATAAACCATTATATAAATAGTTTGATACATAAAGATTAATCCTCCAAAACAAAGGGTAGTATGCGGGTACAGGGTACTGGAAATTTCCACAATTTTTGCGTAGAAAGATTGCCTTCCTGTACAAGATCTATAGAAATTTTCGTGCACTTGTATCATTTGTCAAAGGTAAACAAGGGCCTTTTGTTTAGTATGCGCTGTGGGGTCNAAAGATTAATCCTCCAAAACAAAGGATAATATGCGGGTACAGGGTACTGGAAATTTCCACAATTTTTGCGTAGAAAGATTGCCTTCCTGTACAAGATCTATAGAAATTTTCGTGCACTTGTATCATTTGTCAAAGGTAAACAAGGGCCTTTTGTTTAGTATGCGCTGTGGGGTCGAATTTTATCCTATTTTTATGAGGTAGCAGGTAATTGAAAACTGTTAATGATTGGATCAACTTTTTGAGGGTATGATCATGTGGGGTCACCGCACCCCTGACGTTTGCCTGTGGGACTGGCATGTTGGCAACTTGGCATCCACCATCCAATTTCGCCCCTTTTCATGGTACTTAAGATTCAAGGTGTTTTTGAGTTACATTATTTTGAAAGAATGTATTTTGAAATAATAAATTGATGGAGAATGTATGATTAAAAAAGAAAGAAATGTTATTGATGTGATAAAAAATATTATTTTATTGAAAAGTATGTGGTTAAAAATGAGTAGAAGAATGAGAATGAAGTTTTTAATGTGTATCAAACAGGGGCGGCTCAAAAACAAAAACAAAGTTTTGAATAGTTAACTTTCGAAAAATGTGTAATAAAAAGCAAGGAAAATTTTAAATTTACAGGTAAAATATTTTATTATGTAATCGTGTGATTAAAAATGAGTATTAAAAAAAAATTAAATAGTAATTGTCAAATAGGAGCTTCATATATTAGTGACATCACGCTCCTTTTTGATACACAATAAAATTTTCATTTTTCATTCTTCTACTGATTTTCAACCACACATTCTCCATCAATTTATTATTCCATAATACATTCTTCCAAAATAATGTGTCTCAAACACACCCCCATATGTCACATTTTGGTTTAAATTAATATTTTAATTATTAGAATTATATAGCCTTGTTTGATAGAAATTTAAAAATACAAGTTTTAATTTAGGTTAAAATCAATAAGGGTGTGTTTGATTTCCTCCATTTTCTATGAATTTGGTTGTT
>CAIGRQ010093769.1:0-10858 GCA_903798375.1 Fraxinus sp. D2006-0159
ATCCAATGGCGAGCCGAGAAAGGATCACAATCCCGCATGGCTTCTAATTCACTTCTAAGCAAAGTTTCCTCAGCATAAAATGCATTGTTGTGAACATTATCCTTTCCAGGTTCTTCAACTTTGACATTCACTTCAACAACCTGAAGATAATGGAAATAATAAAATTAATGGATAAAATAAATTATGTAATCTTGGCAGGGTTGCATCTGAATCTAAATTACTTATCATGGAGCAGCCAAAGAAGGTCATAAGCAGGATTTTGAATGCAGAACAGGATAGTTTCAACTTCAGGTGTATTAACACCAAATCGATGAGAAGACTGCCGTTAGTTAATATGATTAGTGGAACTAGAAATTAATGTGAGAAAGTTACTAACTCTAGACCGCATACCTGATTATGTGCTTCTCCAGGCTTGCAGTCAACTGCCATATCCATTCGAGCAACAAATAAGTGTTGATGAACAGGGGCATATAGTCCTGGGGCAATCATTGTGCCATATTTTCGAGATTCACCTTGTTGCAGTGCTCCTAAACTGAGAATTCCGGTAAGTTTAACTTCTGCTTCAATTTTCCCATCCTGCATCCATTGATATGAAAGATCATCTTGAGTTGCAGAAATTAGAGAATGGTAGTCCATTTGCTATTACCTTTCAAAAAAGTAAAAATTGAGATTTGTTTAAAAATGCATCAAGGGTCCTGCATCCAATGATATCTTGTGTAATACATGACTACCTCAGATAGGAAGCTACGAATATATGGTTTTTAATAAAAGTACAAGTAATAAGATAACTAATAGATATGTTTCCAGGGATTCATGTCCTTAAGTTATTTAAATGATTGATGCGATACATGATACTAAATCAGAGAAGATTGATTAAAGACATTCCAAAATCATTTCTATAATTTGTAATGACAAAGAAACAATAGAAATGCAATCCTTATGAACATTGATTTTTCCGTCAACTCTCTTAGCCCCCACCTCCAACCCCAAAAATAGAAAAATAAAAGAATAAAGAGAACACATAGAGGCGGGGGTGAGCAAGGGTGCTTTAAGAATTCTCTTTACCCATTTTGTTCTCCATTTAGCAAGAAGGGATATCACTAAATAAAATGTTTGTTTAGGTCAAATGCAAACTAGGAGGTTGGATCCAGACATTTGAACAACATATAAACTCAAAACTTACATATTTCACTATCTTCAATCAAATGGATTCTACTTGCCTGATAGAAGTGCCAATAAAATCCATATTCATAATTAGCAACAGTGCAAATAAAGGAAACAGTAAGTCGTCTTGATCTACGAACTTCTGCCAATCCAGTTCTCCAATCTTGATGCTTCCAGAGGATTCCATGATCTTCTTCGTGCAAACATACACAGTTTTCGGTTGTTTCAACCCCTCCAGTAAAATTTGTAAAATGAGCATCAAAGTACTTCATATATCCCAAACAATCACATCCCTGAAATGTTAACTTGCCTCAGACTAAGATTCCAAATTGACAAATTAATGTGCACATTTATTTAAACTGAAAAGACTGAAAACCATCATGAAAGACAACAGACCTTCTTAAGAGAGTGAGCATTCTTCCCAAGGCCATCTTCCCCAGCATCAAATGCATTCTTCCTGTAATGTGGATCATTGGGATCCCCATAGGGCACTACCATCTCCACAAAACTCAACCTATGAGCTATAGGTCTTCGACCCCGACTACCATCAACATAGGCAACTGAGTGGATAACCAAACCCTCTCTTGGAGTGAAACCAACCCGAAAATTCCACTGCCAACCAAAAATTCAACATTTACATTCTCAAAACCACGAAATAAATAGAGCAAATATAAAATGAGAAAAAATGACCTTCTGCCACTCTACATAATGCCCATCAACTTGAAAGCTGGGACCCTCTGGCTGAATGATTTGCAGGGGTTTCACGTCACTTCTATCAACTCCTCCTCTTGTTTCACCAGGAGTGTAATTCCTCAATGGATCAGCTGGAGGTAAGGGTACAAGTTTATGATCATCAAACTCGATCACTACCATATTTTGCATATCAACAAGTACATGAATTCCTTCAACTGGTCGTGCATAGCCATTTTCCAAAGGACAGTCACTCTCAGTTCTGCAAAATATAAGTGGTTTTGCAAGTCGGCGACTAGGAGCATCAGCCTCACGGTGATAACCGACACACCTGTAGAGCAGGGTATTTAATCCAAGTGTGAGAGTTACAAAACAAAATATTTTTAGTAGGGTAAATCCGACAAACGTTTTATGTGCATTCAACTAACCAAGGATCAACCATGACTAGATCCATATCATCAATACCCCTCTTCTTCATTGCCTCTATAAATGGTGGGTAATCTTTGACAACAGCTTCACATTCGGCATATTCCACAGCATCCTACACCAGGAGAAAAGGAAAACAAAGTTAAGAACATAATAGCGCATTGCATCACAGAACACAAAACGAAAATAACAAAACCACATATATAATCCAAAAATATCTAAATATATGAGTTTGAATCACATATCGGTCCACACTTAAAAGTAAAAACCTTTCATATCAACAAATGAACCAAAAAAACCTAATGAACCTTGATGACATATTACTAGAGTTCCTTTAGGTTTCCCTAAGTGAGTGTAAGTACTAAATATAAGAATTTTTCCGTTGCAGTTGAAATGTTGAATTTCGCAAAGATGAGACAATTATAAAAAACAAGTTCTTTAATCATATCTAACTTATTCATTTGATTGGGTGGACAAGTACCATTACATAAATAAAAATGTAGGATACACCTGATAGTAACTTCACTACCAAGTCTACATGGCAGCTTGTTTAATTGGGCCACTCAGTTCAAAATATGTACCGGTTGAGATGGAGTTCCATCATACCAACGACAGCCTCTTTCTTGTCATGACGATTGTGGCAGCCTGGCAGAGTTTACTAACATTTGATGTTGCTATTCATTGATGGATTGGTTGTCACTTGACCTCTTAATGCAGAGATTGAGACCTCCCACATTTATTCATAGTAGTATATCCAATGACGTATGGCGTCACTTTGCTAACATATTTCAGATACCACTTTAGTCGGTTAAGGGAGTGTATCATTGTTTCCAAATATGGAGATCTTAGGCGAGTTTGTCTCCGTTATGGTTAGATTTTCATTATCATTCCTCTGTTGATCTTTCGATTTATTTGGACTGCGAGAAATGTTGCAAAGTAAAGGGATATTTCTATGGAGCCTAAACGTATCATTTGGAGGGTCTACCGCACTATCTCTACTCCATACAGGTCGTTATTTCATTATGTCAATGAGCGAGGGGATCTAGACATCGCCCCACTGTTTGATATCTCTCCGATCCCTACCCCATCATCCTCTTATCTTGATTTGTTGGTGTACTCCACCGGTAGGATCTCAATAGATCAACACTAATGGTTACATCAAGAACAAATTTTCCAGCGGTGGGGATATTATTTGAGACCAGGTCAGACGTGCATCCCAGCATTCTCATCTTCTGATGGTGATCTCCCCATTCTCGAAGTTGAGTTATGAGCTATTTTGGACTGGATTCTCGCTCGAGGATTTGGACTATTAGACTTGTGGATAGAGACATATTCCTCTTTGGCTATACACTGCATCACTAGCGAGCATGAGGCGTGGTCTATCTAAGGTACTCTCAAATATAGCATACATCACCCCTCATTTGATCAAGACACGATTTTCTATACATAGTGAAGGAAACCATGTCCTAGACTTACTTACCACAACGGGCTGGCACCAGCACGACTACCAAGAGTATGGTCCCCTTAACCTTTCTTGACAATTACATGCTCTGGTGCAGATCGACAAACATAATATCCCTAATGTTAGAGGTCAATAGTCTACTTTCGCAAGTTTATCTTTGTATGAGGAGGTACTACATCATTTACTACTTTATTTACATTTGTTACTTTTTGGAGGTCAAATTTACACCCCTTCTCTTATAATCTTGCGAGTTCCATATATGTCATGGTAGGGACACTGTAATTCCCATTATCCTTATTTGGTGGAGCCTAAAATATCAACTGAGGTTGTAATGGTTATTTGCAAAAATAAATGAAGGTGATTTTAATCCTATGGAGCAACTATTGTCCTGAGCCTAATTTATCAAACATAAACAAGTGCAAAAATAAACAATTATACATACATTTTTTACGGGCGCATGTTCACCCAAAAATAGCCATTCTTCAACAAGATGCACAGCAGCTACATAATTGAAATGCAAATATAATATTAAAATTACCTAAGAGAGCTTTAACTCTTTGTAACCAATGTACAGAAAAAGACCAGTGTTAATCATGTATATTTTTATTTTCTAGGATGTGAATTATCATCACTTATAGACGTTAAAACTTAAAAGGTATGAGTTCCAAAGAAAATAGGTACTCAAGGAACAGAAATATCCATGCCATATAAGAGTATAGGGTCGTGCTACTTGTACATTAGCATGTACATGCTAATGTACAAGTAGCATTTTCTAAGAGTATATACCATAGGCGGCTGAACATCCAGAACAATTGCGGACGAGATGACTTTTCCCCTGTGATGTCCCCCTCGAGTGGTTGCATGTACTTCAGTTAGTTCAACAATCCATATGCTCGTCTCATTTGATTTTTTATTGTAGACAACTAGTCTGGCCCGCCTTGGAGGAAGCTTGGTAGGAACTGCCAGTCCTCCTTTGGTTCTAGACAGTAACGATGGTTGAAACGGGGGAAAGTAATAGGCATCTGCCAGTGCAACCACATGTTTATCTGGTTCCAATAGAACCACTTCAATGAAACGAATGCCGTCTCTCACCTGAAAATGAGAGAAAATGTTCAGTAAATGAGGCAAAACACAACAACAATTGTACGATCACTCAATAAATATCACAACAGATGCATAATCCTGAGATAAAAAAAACTGAAGAGTGAACCTCAGGGGTGGCACCAGCTGCCCTGACAGTTGCCACAGCCACAGATATTTCAGCCGCAGATAAAGGATCCAAAGGATGTACAGTTTGAGCCCTAGGTATGACCTGGATCCCTGAACAATCAAAGTATTAATTAACCGACTGCAAACTCAGCTTAGAGTATGGACTTAACCAATATTCAAAATTTCCCCACCTAATGTTCAGTCCAAAGACAAGCACAAAGAAAAAGTGTCATGCTTCAAGTACGTAAATATCCAAGCTTTGCCCACAGAATCAAACATTTTAAATGAGTATAGAGTGGGTAGCAAACGGAATATAGCACATGAGATGAACAAACTACAAATGTTCTCACTCTCTTATTTGCAAATTTTATCATTCCAGGATGATATTCTAAAACCAATCCATCACCGGGTTCCCAACAGAAACATCCCTATTTCATTACCTAACAAATTATTCGTGGTACAAAATTCAATGTGTTTTCCACACAACAAAGCCAATTATAGAAACCAACTGTGCCTTCCACATATTTAGCAATGTAACTCCCAACAGATACAACAAGATGTCAAGCACCACCACCCCTCCCCAAACGAAAAGCAAAAGGAAAAAAGAACTAACCAAAAACAGATATATTATCGAAATACATATAAGTAAATTTTATCAGATTTACTATTTAGCATAAAATTATTGCTTCATGCGATCTCGAAAAGCAAACAATAGTTAGATGGTGTGATCCAACTGATAAGAGGGCAAATCATTTGAACTCTTTTATTTTCAAACAAGCATTTCGAGAATGGTATAGTATACACAATATACATGTATATATTTTCTCATTCGATTATCAAAACCTTATAAAGTAGAAGAGTAAACAATTGTCTACAATCTGATGGAGTTAAGAGCATTAAAATAAAGGATTATTCTACTTCACCTGAATGGATTATCGAATTTTTTACCGAATCGCCACATGGCGATCCCTATTGGGGGTGCCTGGGCCCACAGGCGCCTCCCTAATAGGCGGCCGCTATGTGGCGATTCGATAAAAAAATCGGTAAAAAATTCGGGTAGTATAGCAAGGTCCTAAAATAAATAACCAACGCTCCTGTTTGGTGCACATTTCGAGTCCAAGAATGTATTTTTTGTTTGATGTAATGGAGGATATATGATTGAAAAAGAAAAAAAAGTTATAAATATGATAAAAAATATTATTTTATTAAAGAATGTGTCATCAAAAATAAGTAGAAGAATAAGAAAGAAGTAGAAGAGTAAACAATTGTCTACAGTCCGATGGAGTTGGAGCATTAAAATAAATAACCAAAGCTCCTGTTTGGTGCACATTTTGAGTTCAAGAATGTATTTTTTGTTTAATGTAATGGAGGATATATGATTGAAAAAGAAAAAAAAGTTATAGATGTGATAAAAAATATTATTTTATTAAAGAATGTGTGATAAAAATAAATAGAAGAATAAGAAAGAAAAATAAATAAATGACTCAAATAGGGGGTTCAGTGTGGACTCCAAGCACTGCCAAAAAGTTACTTTCACTATGTCAACTTTAGCTGTAAAACACTAATACTTTTAAGCATCAACCGCTGACGAACTCTGATTTCAATCCACCAATCATATCAACATATGTAACACTCACTGTTCCCACTTTTTTTTAACATTCCTGAAACTCACATTTTAAGGATANACACTCACTGTTCCCACTTTTTTTTAACATTCCTGAAACTCACATTTTAAGGATAAAAGCCCTCAATATCCCAGTATTTTCTTTTAAACAAGGTCGACTTTCTTGTCCTTTCGACATTTTTTTCTCTTGAATTTGACATATGTGTAAAAGGCACGCAACTTACGCATATTCTGGGGGCAGAAATTAACAGATAGATTAGCTAATAACAATAAATTATCTATTTAATTCATTTCACTTCTGTTCGCAGATACATGCAATCAAGTTTAATCATTAATCAGCAAAAACAGCAAAAATATAAAAATGTAACGATAATGAACAATATGAGACATGTAGAAGAAGCATTTGAACTGGACCATCATCAAGATATCAAGAATTCAAGATGTAAGATCAAATGTACGGCTCATGCATACACATATACTGTGTGCGGACGCACACAAAATCCCACCGTTATATGTGCAAACTAAAATATAACACAATATAAAATGAAAGTATACACACATTTATATAAAGATCTTATTTTTATATCTGCATTCAAAGAATGATGTTAATAAGAAAGGAGTACCTTTAGAAGCAGCGTTAGATGAAGGCTCGGGTCGGATCACAGACGCCCTGGTAGCAGCTTTCTTGTCCTGTTGATCTTCGGCAGTCGCAGACGGAACACTATAATCAACGGCAGAGGCAGAAGCCGTCTCACGTCGGACACCTGCGGCGACGGCAGCCGCCGATTTTCCACCATCGGCAGCGCAACAAACACTAGTAGGCGTCGCCTTTTTCGCAGTTGTGGCCATTGTAACTGATTCGCAAGCTCGCCGAATCCACCGCAATGCGAATCGCAATCTACTGACATACAGCAACTACTGGACTCTTCACACTACCGCCGCCACCGCCGCAACCACCACAACCACCGCCGCAACCTATATATAAAGATTCACGTATATATACAGAAAAATTTAACACGACACAAAATTATTCCAAACCTGAAACTGAAAACTAAGGCCTTCCTTTGATCAACAATGCGCCTGTATGTATACTATATGTATCTGTGATTCATAAATGCACAGAGAGAGATATTTGATAGAGAGAGTAATGGGGGAGAGACACGTGATGGGGTTAGGCATAAGGGTGGCAAGCTAGACGGTCTTTATGAGCGGTTCCGACTCGTTTTGAGACGGTTTTCTTTCACAAGTGGAGTGGAGTAGGATTCGTGGACTCATGGACGACGAATCAACTTGACACGTGAAGCTCTAGTCAAATCGAGCCTTATTTGTGGACGCGAGCTGATCTCATTATAGATTTGAGCCGAGGTAATTTTTATAAAAAATAAAAGAAAAAAAGAGCTAGATATGAACCTGTGGATGGTTCAACTCAATTCGACCCGTGAGGCCCATGAGTCGAATCTAGCCTAGCAAGCAAGCTCATATGTCTAAGGTCAGTTCGGTCAATTGCAACTCTCGTTAAGAATGACAAAATATCCATCACAATCTTCCATTCTAAGAGCTTGTTTGACAATCATTTTGGTAGAAAAAAGTGTTTTGAATAGTGATTTTAAGTATAATGTATAGTTAAAAAGTAGCAAAAAAAATTTGGTATACGTGTAGAATATTTTATTACGTGAATGTGTGATTAAAAATGATTATATAATAAACCATAAAAAAAAAATTTAAAGAGCGTCGAACATGTACAGAATTATTTTAAATGATAAATAGTGATATTCCTTGTCTTTCTAGTCGAGAAATGTTGTCTTGTCAGAATTATTAAGCTATATGTACATTCTTTTTTATATTATTAATATTTTCTCGTGTCAAAATCTGATCAGTAATGAGATAGGATGTTGTAGAAATCAATGATTATGATGGATGTTAAGTGGAAGAGTGTCAAATTTAATGTAAATAAAAATGTACAAGTGATCTAGGAATGGGGCCTATTTGGATTATTTTTGTACATTTTTAAAGTAGGCTTATCAGGTCTAATTAGTTAAGTGAAGGGGTGTAAGATTGATAGGTGCAACTGCTTCTTTAACAATATTTTGATAGTTTGCTTGATAAGGCCAAGACTTTTAGGTATGCACATTTTTGTTATTTACAATGTAGCTAATTTGGACCATTAGAGAACAACTATCGATAATAACAAATTAACACCTTGTTTGATTCACATTTTTACAAAAATTCATTTCAACCACACATGTTTTAATAAAATAATATTACATGCAAATCTAATAAAATTCTTATTTTTTAATCACATATTTTCCATCAAATCAATATTTAAAATGCATTATCGACTCAATAATGTGCATCAAATAGGGTTTTAGTCTCTTTTCAATAAATTTAAAATTGGCTATGAGAATAATTTTATATTACTCTAGTCAAGGAGAGAGAGGGGGCAGACCAAAAATAATTGTTCAGATTCTAATTACTTTGAATCTTTGTATAGAAATTATAATAAATTGAATTATGTAATTTAATATAATTCAGTAAACAATTTAAAATTTGCTATAAAAAATACTTAGGTGTGTTTGAGCCATATTATTTTGAAATAGTATATTTTGAAATAGTAGATTGATGGTGAATGTGTGGTTGAAGAAGAAGGAAAAATTGATGTGATGAAAAATATCATTTTATTGAAGAACGTGTGGTTGAAAATGAGTAGAAGAATGAAAATGAAAATTTTAATATAACTCAAACAGAGGCCTTTTTTTTTTTTTTATGGACACTGATGGCGTTGAAAATTGTAAGTTATTGGTGAATGACAATTTTACCCCTACAGCCATATAAATTATTATCATATGTATATCTAATTCTTCTTTATAAATATAGGGTTTTGGTTCTTATTATAATATACACAAGTCTATTGATTTTTATTCTTTATTATCTTTTTCTCTCTTTTCACAACACGCTATCAGTACGATAACTTAATTTTTCAAAATTTAGTGAATGTAGTAATTTTTTTAAAGCATAATCATCTACAACATGTACCAAAATTAATTTGGTGACATGTGGATTTTTTTTTAATATACACATACATCATAAAGGTGCAGATTTGCAATCAGATTCTAACTTGCTTATTCATTTCATGTCTATATAGAATTTAGTCCACTCATATTTAGTCAATTCATGTATGTGCATATGCATGATCTATGATTTATGTCTTTGAATTCATATATGTACAATCATTATGATTTATGTCTGTACATAAAATCACGTCTTTGAATTAATCGTATGGAATCGAATTCACCAGTTTTCGCTTAATCACATATATTTGAATTAATTCATGTTTATATAAACTGTCATCATGATTTTTGCATTAATAAATGTCTTTATGCATAAATATTTTACATTTTACAGTATGCTCCTAAACGTATTTCATTGAATGTATTTCATTCTACAATATTTTATCATTAAATTTGGTATATGAAGATTTTTTTTCCTAATGCATGTTTGATAGATTTTTTTGCTAATTAATTTTTCATATAAATTCATATTATGTCTATATGGTAATTAAATATTTTTAGATGTTCTTCTATAAATTTTAAATTATTAACTTATTACATTGTCACTCCTGAAATATGACAACATTATAATTAATATTCCAAAAAAAATATTAATCGTAGATCTATCTATTACAAATATTGTTACTCCGAAGTAGCACACAATTATTAATATTCTAGTTAGATTTTACTTGCTCCCGAAGAGTATAATTAAATAAAATAAATTGTGTTTTAACTTCTAAAATTTAGATTTTTATACAATTTATTATTTCAAATAATAATATGTTATTGCTCATGAAGAGCATGACACTCTGATTCCAATATTTCAGAAGAATATTGATATATTATTCTTGAAGAAGCAAATATATGGCTCCAAAGAGATAATGTTTCGAAATAATAATTCGTTGTTGTCCCTGAAATTGCACAACATCATAATAAATATTTCAGAAGAATATTACTTGCTCATAAATAGCATGAATTATAATTTTAAATATTTCAAAATAATATTAACATATTGCTTTTGAATAAGCAATAATAAATACAACGTGTTTTCGAAATAGCACATGTTTCGAAGAATATATCATTTTGAATTCATGTTTATCCATAAAGGACAACATGTGATTAATGTCATAAGGACATTGATTAGTTTGATTACTTGAATGATATATGACTGTATAATGTTTGATCATATTCTTCGAAATTATATAATTGTATTATATCTTATATTGAAACAGAAGT
>CAIGRQ010093790.1:0-10163 GCA_903798375.1 Fraxinus sp. D2006-0159
ACAGCAGTTTCCAATGATTTTAGTTGATAGAATGTCACTTTTATGATCAAAGAGGAAAGAAAAAGTCAATAATTTAATTTCCATTTTTAAAATTTATAATAGTCTTAACATTATCTATACCTTGTTTGGTAGAGATTAAAATCAAATTTTTAGTCAATTATGATAAAAGTTGATAAAATATGTAGTTAAAAAATTGTGAGCCTCATGAAATGTGTGATTAAAATTAATTCTTAATTTTGATCCAAACGGGAGCCTAATTCAATTTAGTGGAGATGCTACAAGAGTATATGGCTGTACGGTAACTTTTAATTGTTGTTATTATTCAAATAAGATTTGATTATATTACAAACAAAGTAAACCCGCCTAGAAGATCCTATCCAATTCAACAAGTTGACTTGTACAAATTTCAACGTTGACTATTTCAATTATTCAAATGTCAAATGTACATTACAGAGAAAAATATAACATTTTCATAGATTTTGTATGGCCTGAAAACCCAAAGAAATGCAAATATAATTAATCTATGCGAACCTCCTTGCTGAATCCGACAGACTGTAGTTCCTCGTATAAAATTATCGACACTACAACACTAGTGTTGTGTTGCAGTAATATGAAAAAGATAAAATTGCTTCGAGCAAGATACCGAATATAATGAAATCAATCAGCCAAAAATCAGGTTCATCTTTAAGAAAACGTACATAGATACAAGTATTTGCTCATTAAAACTGTTTGGAGCTTAAAAAAGAGCAAAACCTTCAAGATATCAGTTTTCTCACTGTCCTTTTCGTATTTCCAGATGCTATACTAGCCCGGATTTGCAACAACAGAATGCACCACAAAAATGTTCTCAAACTGTCAGCAACTCCTGAAATACAACGAAGATGAATGGAGATCAGCGTATGAAAAGGAATGCAGTCTGATTAACGAAATTTTAATGACCTTACGACTCACAGACAATGAACATAAAGGGCACTGTTGGGGAAGATTATTGACCATAAAAAAAAAAAAAAAAAAAANAACTGTCAGCAACTCCTGAAATACAACGAAGATGAATGGAGATCAGCGTATGAAAAGGAATGCAGTCTGATTAACGAAATTTTAATGACCTTACGACTCACAGACAATGAACATAAAGGGCACTGTTGGGGAAGATTATTGACCATAAAAAAAAAAAAAAAGAAAAGAAAAAAAAGAGAAAAAGAAAAAGCAATTAGATTATATGGAGATAACAAGATGAATTAGCCAGTCAATAAGGTTTTTCTACTTCATTCTTTCTTCCAAGGTTCGATGTTCTTCTCTCTCATATAGCAATATGGTATTTGAAAATCATGGGGAGTACATATATGCCACGAACATGGTTGCTTCTTATCATATTTTCATTTAGCTAATTATTTGTAAAGGTATCAAACAAGGTTCTTGGTCCTGGGGAAGTAAATTAGTAAATTACTGGTGTCGGGAAACCCAAAAGGCTCGTGAATTCTCTGTTCCCCCTCTCTCACCGAACCCAAAAAGCAAAAAAAAAAAAAGAGATCAGTATGCTCCTATACCTTCTCTTTCTGTTTGAAGATTGAATCAATCTTCTTCATGTACTCATCAGTCACTTTCTGCAAAGAAAGAATACAATAGTCAAGGTAGGAAGCGGTCTACAGTGAATAATGTATAGATTTTCCGGCTTATTCCAATGTAACAATTAGCACTAAGAAAATCAACTTAGTCCAGATTTGTGAAATCAACATCTAATCTATTTACCTGCAGATCACCAGAGAGATCCTTCACATTGTCTTCAGAGAGCTTTTTCTCCTGCAAGATACTACGATAAATTAATACAACACCGACATAGAAAGAAAGGGAATAGAGATAATCTCAGACCTTTTCAAGTTTTTCGTAGGATTTAATAGCATCTCTTCTTATATTCCTTATAGCCACCTATATGCATTGTGAGCAAGTTGAGGTTATTTAAAGGGTACAATAAAAAATAGATAAATGTCTTCTTTCATGTGGACAAATAGAGAATAAATGTCATTAATATATACAGAAAGCGAGCCTATTAGAACAGTCGAAAAAATATGCCAAGTACCAAAAGATTTCAACATAAATGTCATTTTTTGTCAATGCACAGCTATGATCAAATCTGCTACCAGAAAACGAAGCAATTAATGACACCAACCACATATTTTGTTGGTATGACATAACCAAGGAAAAAAAAAAGAATAAGTCGCCATTAGACACTCAAAAGTATCCCTCTTGCACACCCATCGTGGGGGAGGTGCGACCAACCCCCTTTCCGGTAAATTTTTTTTGGAATCTATGATTGGGTCCAAAAATTTTAAGGAAAGAAGAACTCGAAGACCACACCAGAAAAAGAAATGCAGCTGATCTCCGCTAATGAAATAGCTTTAACATCAAAACAAAGGCCAACTAGTACAATAGGACCTTCCCAAGAATCATACAAATTTGTAGAGCGAGTCATTTGAACCATATGTCGTAGATTTTGTATACCTTCCCTTCTTCAGCCTGTTTTGCAACAATTTTTGACAGCTCCTGAAATAAACAATAGAAGAAAATAAATATAAATATTACAGCATATGTTATGGAAAAATACACATTGATAAATACTTTATTAAGACCCGTTTGTCATGACTTTTACTTTTACTTTTAATTTTGCTTCCGCTTTTTGTAGAAGAGCTTTTGGAGAAAGTTACCTTAATTTTTATTTGGAAACTAATTTTTAAAAACGCTTCTTATTTCGAAAGTGCTTTTAGAGAAAATTACATCGGACTAGCTTCCTCTAAAAGCACTTAGAAGAAGCACTTTCATAAAATTAGTCAAACGAGTTCAAAAGCAGATTTTGAGTCTAAAATGCTCCTTTTGGATTTTCAAAAGTCATGCAAAACGGGCACTAAGACGTTTATAAGTGATTTAAAGATATTGTGAAAGAGCAAACTCTACAATCTACTTCAAGCAACATCGGTACATGGGCACAACTGTACACGTCATTATACCTAGAAATGAAATGTGCTCATTATGATCAAGTATGTAGAGTATGCATCAACCTCATGACTCAACTGACAGTCGACTAGACTTAAATTGTACTGAAACTTCTATTTTACTAGAGTGGGCGTATCTCCTGGTGTTTGCAAAGGCACCAGTAATGCAAATACACAGGGAAGGTAAGTACAGCTAACTCGTGAACAGAAAACTATTGCACGATAAAAGATCTGATGAAAAGCCTTGTGGGTAACAGTAAAATCAGCTACAAGGTCGTTCATGCAATGAAAAGCCAGTGAGATCCCTGAACAGGATTTTCATCATCATTTTGACAGGTGGTAGGGATTGTAAACCTGGATACAGAAGTAAAGGAAAAGGCAACGAGCTAAATGGAGTTTAAAATTTTTAATACCGACGAAACCTGTTCATGAAAGCTAGTCTTTGAATGCCATGTACAAGTGATGGGAGTGTGTATATAGAAGAACTTAAAACTAAAGTCATCTATTTCCTCCGTTAGCAAGAATAACTTCCCTACATACATGATCAATTGAACAACGTGTTGCTGCGTATTTATGAATCAAACGATATCATTAACACTCAGTTACTGCAACAATATTATTGGTGGACAGCATCAAAAGTAACCCAAAACCAAATAATGTAGATGGGATATACAACAGATTTTCATTAAGCACTAGATCAAAAAGTACCTTCCTCCTCTCTGATGTCAGTTGCGGGAGGGTCAATCTAATAACTTCTCCATCATTATTTGGAGTCAAACCAAGGTCAGAGCTAACGATTGCCTTTTCTATAGCCTTCAAGCTGAAAATGATCGAAAACAAGATTGGACCGCCAAATGATGTATACATGTAACTATATTGAAATAACAAATGACAGAGATGCAACTTAAGAAACATCCAAACTAAAAAACATATAAACGATAGAAATGTGGTCATATAATTAATAGTTCTATCTCACTCTTTTATAATTTCATGTGTAGTTCTCAAAATTTGAGACATTTCAACAAACTATGTTCACATTTCAGGGAGATCCTGCATAGCAATAACCATTCTTTCTACCACATAAGCTTCTTTACAAAAAAGAATTAGATAGGAAAAAGAAAAAGAAACAAAGCCACTTCTTGGTTGCTGTAGTATATAAACCAGTCCAAATCTTAACCGCTAAAAGCCAAATCACAGCTTCTGGAGTCGGCATTGTTCTCGTTTAGCGTGAGATCGCCATACCTGGATTTGTCGTAAGGCTGTACCATGAGAGAACTTGCATCAGGAGTACTGATTTGGGCTATACTCTTTAAGGTCACTGGTGTTCCATAGTACTCCACCTAGGACAGGGAAGCAGCAGAAAGGTTCAGTCGTTAAAAAACTAAAGATGCCAACGTTCAAATTCATATTATAAAAATTAAATTTCGGTTGCAAGTTATTCACCAATGCATGATTTAAGAGTCTCATATTTTTCAGTGACCTACAAGTTTTGGGTCGTAAATCAATCTAAAAGGTGCCATATCAAAATCTTTATGAAGTTCAATGTGATTGCTTTCAACAACAAAGGAGAACAAGCAGAATAAAATTATGCTATTTTTGGCACCTACAACCTTTTATTGTTGGACAACCAAGTCATTGGATTTTGTTCTTGTGGCCAATAAACATTACACCAAAACTCTATCTTTGAACTTAACTTGTCTCTCCTCAAAATTTGGACAGAAAGAGGTTCATAGAATGGGATAAGGAAAGCTGCAGACATTTAACCACCCTATATTTCTGGTTTGAAATGTTTGAAAGAGAATCGATGGTGAATAATTTAAGAAATGTAGAATACCCTGTTGTAAACTCTACTGCAAACTCTCTTTAAGCATAATAATCTATGTTGCAGGTTTTGAGCTGTGGCATATACAGCATTTGGTAAGACTATAACAATAAATAAACTAACTTAGGGAAAGTGCCCAAACACAAACGTTCTACAAACATTAGATGATACCTCAACTTTGTCCAGCATTGCTGGGTTCGCTCTCCCAGTTCTTATGGACATAAAATTGGACCTCAAAGTGTCAATAGTCTTTTCCATCCTTCCTTTCTGAAAAAATATTAAAAATAAAAATTAAGCTTTGCTACGACTGCACAATTGGCTTATTATAGAAGTTCCCGTGTAAAAAAGAAAAAAAAAAGAAAAAGGAAAGCAATATTGAGTTAATCAAGCTCATGAACTTACAACATCCTTCTCAATCAAAGACTTCTCAGCCTCAATTTCTTCAATAGTCGCACATCTCAAAACACTGGATCTGATAATTTATCAAGGGAAAAAGAAAAACAGAAAATAAAATGAAGTCCACATAATTAGCACCAAAAGAGGAATGATTCATTAAGCTAGCCATAATTGCATGTAAGTTTCGAAAATTGACTTGCCTCTTCATCCATGGCTTTGTAACAACAAGAGGCTTTCCAGAAAACCCTCCTGGCCCGACCTGAATTTTAACGTAATTCGAAGCCGCATTCCACGAAACCGCTTTCCCAGATTTTAAATTAGAACCTGCAGCAGAAGTCTCAATTATATATACATTTTGTTTCAATCAATATGCGTTCGAAAACTAAGATAAAAGTAAGAAATCATAAAATTACTTTCAAGAAAAATTGCTCAGAATCAAACAAGGACCTGGGATGAAGGACAGGAGGATTCTTTGAGAATTACAGCGTATATGAGTTGCAGGGGTAAATGCCGTCGCCATTGTGTACGGAAACTGTTCGGCGGAATGCGTATATGAACTTTTAATAGTTTTTAGGCAAAAATATTGTTAATTGACTGTGAGTGGACTGATGGAAAGGAAGTTCGGAATTGGAGTGTGAATTTCAATTTGAGAACACGAAATTGTGGATAAGAGCGAGTTTTTGATCAGGCGTTCAAGAACAGTTTGTCCCCGCGTTAATTGTATCAGTGGTCACTAAACTTTCACTAGAATTACAATTAGGTCTCTTCACTTTATCTGGCATCAATTGAGTCACTAGACTTTGATTAACAGAAATTAAACCATTCCATTCGTACAATGTCAGCAATAATAGATTTTGGTGTGATGGTTGTTATAAAACTAACAATGGCATAAGTGGCATTCGATGCGTACTTAGTTGACTAGAGTTGACCGTACTCCAACAAAGTTATATAACTTCACTTTGCAACAATCGAGTTGCGCAACATTTATTTAACAACGATCAAAACATTCTATTTAAGCATCATCGATAACAAAATGTGCAGTATTTGAGTACGGCCCTAGATATCACATTCACATGTTGCAAGTGAGCAGCCCAAATTTCCACTCGTCCGATCGTCACCTTCTGCACCGACAATCACTCCACCTTCAACTCCTCAGGCCATGACTACTATGTATTTGTGGACTGAGGGCCACTGCAATATGGGCCAGATGGTTGATATTCCGAGTTCTCAAGCCTATTATAAGCCCAGTTGAATTCATAATAACTTAATGGGCTCTCCAAACAGCCCAACATCATTTAGCCCATCTCAAAATCAGCCATTAAAGAATCCAATGAAACGCATCCTCCTGCGCACGAGCGTGCGTATAGATGGTAAATCAGTAAAAACGAGTGTAATTAATTTTCAGG
Organism: Fraxinus sp. D2006-0159; assembly: GCA_903798375.1. Classification (NCBI taxonomy): domain Eukaryota; kingdom Viridiplantae; phylum Streptophyta; class Magnoliopsida; order Lamiales; family Oleaceae; genus Fraxinus; species Fraxinus sp. D2006-0159. Next base: position 6,612 of record CAIGRQ010093790.1, read on the forward strand.
TCAAGTTGGAGTTATTAATTAATTGGAATTAATATTTATTTTGTTGGTATACGTGTATTAAAAAAAAAAAAAACTAAACACAAAAAGCCGAAACAGGCATCCATATTAAAAAAATAAAAATAAAAAACAAATGAGAAGCATCGGCGTATATAATATACCACACGTAACCTCCTCTCCCCCACTCTTCCTTCTCTCAGTCTCCCACATTTCCTTGCAAGAAAATGCGCAGTTACACACAGTGAAAGGTGTTCATCTGCATTTCATGCCATCAATGCTTCTCAGTATTAATTCGTGACTTTCCCTTTTTTCACGGATTTTCCTTCATAGATAGCTAGCCGCTTTACTTGATAGCTTGCAAAATTGCTGGCTGTTTTTTTGCTTTGATTTACATACAGTGGTGGTGTTATATAGTGAGAGAAAGTTGTTAAGAGTGATGAACCTGGATAAGTTGACGTTGGAGATTTTTTCCAAGTTGGAGCAGAAGTGGTTGTACCACTATGATGGGAAGAAGACGCGTGTTTTAAGCATTGACGGCGGAGGAACTACTTGCCTTGTTGCCGGTGCCGCCTTGGTTCACCTCGAGTCTCAGATCCAAGCGATGACAGGTGATTCTCACGCACGCATTGTGGATTTCTTCGATATTATCGCCGGCACGGGTATCGGCGGTTTTCTCGCTGCCATGATCGTCGCTGACGATGGTGTCGGCCGTCCACTGTTCTCCGCGAAAGATGCTGTTGAATTTTTTATGGAGAATCAGGCGAAGCTTTTCAAGGAGAAAAACGTCGGCGTTTTTCGCCGCCGACAGAGGTTTTCGGATACGAGCATGGATAGGGTGCTGAAGGAGGCGCTTAGGAGAGAAGACGGAAAGGTTTTGACTCTAAAGGACACCTGTAAGCCTCTCCTCATACCATGCTTTGACCTCAACAGCTCGGCGCCATTCGTCTTCTCCCGCGCCGATGCCTCCGAATCTGCGAGCTTTGATTTTGAGCTTTGGGAAGTCATCCGTGCCACATCAGCGACTCCGTCAATGTTCAAGCCGTTCAAGCTCACCTCGATCGACGGGAAAACCTCTTGCCTGGCCGTAGACGGTGGGCTTGTGATGAACAACCCCGCCGCCGCAGCCGTAACTCACGTCTTGCACAACAAGCGCGATTTCCCGTCAGTCACAGGCGTGGAAGACCTTTTGGTAATCTCTCTCGGCAACGGACCATTGAGCACTGCATCAAAGTTGAAACTCCGCCATGGCGACGAGTGTTCGCAATCGTCAATTGTCGGCATTGCACTCGACGGCGTCTCAGAAACCTTTGACCAAATGCTCGGTAATGCCTTTTGCGGGAACCCCAACAGTTACGTCAGAATTCAGGTAATTTCAAGTTAATTTACACTATTCAGAGAATCAGAATTAAATGAACTTTGCAATTAATTTACAAAAATGTTATAAATATTTCTGATCACGAAGTTAATAACCTCTTAACGGCGTTTAACTTATAGGCTAACGGCGTTGGTGAACGACCGGATGAGGTTTTGGGGGAGAGAGGCGTTGAATCATTGCCGTTTGGCGGGAAACGGTTGTTAACGGAGACGAATGCACAAAGAATCGGAGGGTTTGTGCAACGGCTTGTTGCGTTAGGAAGGAGTAGTCTACCACCGAGTCCGTGCAAGGAAACTGCCGTCAGTCCACTTGCTAACGGCCGTTAGTTGTTTTTAAAATTTTCTTTTTGTCCTTGTTGTTCAGTTTAGTATTCACCCCATGCCAGGGGTGCTTTAGTTAAATGGTTCTATTGCCAGCTTTAACTAGTAGCTGTAAAACTAAATAACAACATTAGTAATGAGTAATGACTGTTTAGCATTAATTAAGTGGACCTTAGCTCATGTTTGGTGCATATTTTGAATCCAAGAATGCATTTTTTGTTTAATGTGATTGGAATATGTGGTTGGAAAAGAAGGAAAAGTTATTGATGTGATGAAAAATATTATTTTATTGAATAATGTGTGGTTGAAAATGAGAAGAAGAATGAGAATGAAAAAAATAATGTGACTCAAATTGAGCCTTAATCTCGAACTGTGCCTATCTAGGAAGTAATTGGGTGGGGGTATTCTCTAAATCGAATTTGACATGATGAGTGAATATCGAGATTTTTTCCTTTTGTAATCTTATTTTGGGTATATATGGCGATGTTTTAAATAAGCATGCGAAAATGAGTATAGGAGGAGTAGGTAGTAAAAAGCCTCATCAATAAATCCCCCGATTAAGCTTTTTCTAGCAACATTGATGATTGATTACTTTGGATCATCGAAAAGTTGGAAGCAAGCTAGTATAGATATGACGTAATCTCTAAAAACTCGAGTCTTGAATCCCCTACTATTCCTAACGAGATCGATAAAACTTTCTTCTATTATTCCTCTCGCTGCAATGATTATATTGAAATATCAAGAACGGTCTACTTTCATCGAAAAAGGAGAGAAAACATGTCACGTGAGCAAGTTGAGATCACTTGTCAATGCATAGATAACGATTGAATGACATTACTAGTACGTCTAATCTTAAAATCTCTTGAGGGGTTGTTTGGACGAAGAATTTAGTAGATTTTGATAAAATTTAATGAAATGTGTTATTGACAAGTTAATAAAAGTTGTTGATTGCATGAAATTTATGGTTAAAATTAATTATTGACCTTGATATCAACTTTTAAAACTTTCCTCAACAAGCACTAAATACGATACATAATATTTAGCCTCCGTTTGGTAGGGATTAAAATCAGATTTTTAGTCAATTTTGATAAAAAATGATGAAATGTCTGGTTTAATAATTGTGAGTTCTATGAAATATATGGTTAAAATTAATTATTAATTTCGATTTAGATTAAAATCTGAATTTTAAGTTTCCTGTCATCTTGGAAATTAATTTTTTAGCCATTTTGGTATAAATTTTCTAGCTTATGGTTCAACTCGCCCTTTAAGAATGTAAATCAACTTGAAGAACTGATACATGACCAAGAAAGCACAACATTGTTGCATGTTATATAGGGTAACAATTTATACAATATCCCATTCATTTCCCAAGAGGTACAGACGTAAAACCACGGATAAGGTAATGTAATTACATATTGTACTGTGAAAATGAAAAATTCACGTGCGAGAATTTGACAGCATAATCGTTCTAAAAGAGTACGAAAAGTAAAATTTTATACGTGATACTATTAATCAGTATTATGTATTAAAAAATTCATATTTTGTTTCTTTAATTAAAAGAATTATAATACTAGTGAACCGACTCAACAAGTTGATTTAATTGGCTTTAGATCTTAGAGTCCGTTTGGTAGAGATCAAAATCGGATTAAAATTGAAAAATTAGTTGTTATTGTTGACTTTTATTAGACGAGTGAGACCCAATAACGACCATATTTTCAATTTAAATAAACTTTTTAGCCCTCCCAAACAGGCTCCTAAAATGGATAATCGATTTTGGGTCATGAATTTAACCGAACTCGCCCATCCTTTTGGGCACAGGGATGCGTCTTATTTTGACTTTTTTACTCCATATTGTAGGGT
>CAIGRQ010093824.1:0-20085 GCA_903798375.1 Fraxinus sp. D2006-0159
TTTTATTCATTTTTAATTACACATTTTTTAATAAAATAATATTTTTTATCATATCAATAATTTTTCCTTCTCTTTCAATTATATATTTCTCACCACATCAACACTAAAAATGTATTAACTTTCAAAATGTGCACCAAGCAACTTTTAATTGAAACGAATATTTATATATTTATATAAGCCAATAATATGATTAGAACTCTTTATAGACTTTAGATAAAGTGTAGGCCCCATTAATCATGTGATATGTACAAACTATAGGTCTCACCGAGTTGCTGTCCTTCCACGTGAACCTCATTTGCTTTGGTGGTAATAACGAACTACACGTGTCGCTATTTCACGCTTCCACAAAAATCCAACCCCAAATTGCATTTCGGATTGCTGCAGTTTCTTGCAATCCCTCAACTCAACTGCCTTTTGTATTTTGTTTTAAAAAGGTTAATGACAGCGCGTGTACAAATTTGATAGTCTTATGTTCATATTACAAGAATAGTAAAAATTTGTAAACTCTGGTTTTTCCTATATGCCAAGTGTCATTCTTGTCCCGTTTTCTACTGATCTTTTGTCGAGTTTTATGTTCATCTGTCTTGCAAACGAACATCCTTGTCATCTAAAATCTCATAAAAGACGATCCCTAATTATGGTCTTGATAACTAGGTTTTTTTTTAGTATCGTGTTATTCTAATTTACGACTATTGAAATATCTTGACTCTCGCTGAATTATTTGTCGTGCGACTTTTGTGAACTTTGTTACAATAAATTTATTTGTTGCCAAAATGCAATCACGGAAAATCATCAATTTTTCATTGAAGATTATGCCAATAAATTTTTTATGCAGTAATTAGCACGTCGCTTATAGAAGGGTAATTTGACAAACTTAATTGTGATTGTTACTTTCAATCTGTATCTATATTTGCAATTTTATTTTCAGATTCCAATTATTGTTTCTAGATATTACTATTTTTAATTTTTAATTTATATAAGGTTAAGATAGATAGGAATGTCAAGAAACAAAGTCCGAAAATAAAAGCTAAAAGAAGATAAAAATTGGAGACCGATTTTCCAAACTTTTTACATATATTATATATATAGTCGCATATGCCCGTGATCCCGACATATATGAAATTGGAGAATACTGTAGTGGATATACTGTAGTGCATTAGCCTCATCTCTCTCTCTCTCGTACTTTGTTTCCGTCCACTGCAATCCCTTACCGCACCTTCAAGTCTCTCTATCTATATTTACAAACACATACCGTATATATACATTCTCTTCATCCATCATATTAAGACATAATAAATGCATGTGAGATCCAATTGAGGTCAGATATGCCGGAAAAATGAAGCATGGCGCTCTCTGCGTCTTTCGCACCCAATCAACTTTATCAGGTTCTTATCTCTCGAGTATACCAGTGCTTCTGTGCGTCGCACGAATTTTTTTTTTTTGTTATTCATAATTTTCGCGGCCTCAATTTGTGGTCTATAATAAGAGTAAATGTTTTTGGCATGTTTTCGAATTTCATGATTTTTTTGCTGACTATTTTTTATTAATAACTGGAATTTTGGTTGTATTGATTTTTAATATCTCGATTTTGAAGATAATTGTTTTTGTAAATGCATTATTCACAATTCTTTGATTAATTTGGGGTGCAAATTAAAACAAAAGAGAGTGAATAATATACCGAAAGATGCAATTTGTCTAGTATCTGTATAACAAGTTTAACCTTGGTAAAGAGGCATAATTGTTTAGGTATTAGCTGAATTATTTCCACGTGTTTATGGAGAAAGCGGGTAGTAAGCTGAATTCTGAAAAGCCATTTTTCCTTTTTAATTATGTAAATAAGGTAAGCTCCATAGCTCCAACCTAGTAAAGGATCAAGGAAAAACAAGCTGAAGGTTAAATTCAAAGGACAGATTTTAATTATTATTCTTATGTATTGGATAATTTATAGAGTCTGCGTCTAGCTGCCATCCATCATTAACACACGATATGCATTGGGTCTGCTAATGTGATCCTGGACGGGAACATCGCTTACTTCATTCCAAATTTGATAGGCCTGAAACACAACATGGTCCTAACTACATGTTAGTAAGCTATCGAGGAACAGTAATTATCTTCTTATTCGTGTTTCTGTGTTCATATATTGTTCATATTTTTATGGACCTGCCTCTATGAGGAGTAAATGTAGGCAACTCTAGTAAAGACATAAACATATCTGTATAGAGTTCGACACGTACATATTTTGCTTAATCATGTTGCGGGCCAATCAAATGTTCTAAATTGAGCTTTGTTTGTTTTCTGGTTCAATTTTTTCTATTTGTCTGTGCATGTTTTACAGGAATTTATGATCCACGTCGATGCTTAGTGAGCTGTTTTAAGTTGGTTATCAAATCTATTTTGTACGAGGACAAAACTATAGGTGTACACCATGAAAAAGATAGATAAAGAGTTGTACAATGGTCTGACGGTCAATTGTTTTTTGCAGATGTGTTATTCTGGGCTCAAATTAAAAGAGAAGAGATTAGCATTTTTGACTGGGCACAAAAGAAAGGGTCGAAGTCGATGCTTGTGGATTGTCAAATCAGTCTTGAATAACAGGAGGTCTTCAAGTATTAGCGACAATGGGGCAACTGAACCTGCTAGGATTCTTCTGGAGAGGTGGTTTGCTCAAACACAGAAACTGGAGAAACAGATAGGCAGAGATCCTCACTCACCTTTAGTTACTGAGTTAGGTTTGAATCTCGGTGAGCTAGAATCAGATCTTCAGGTTGTACTGCTGGCCTTGAAGAAGAAAGAAGAAGATTTACAAGATGCAGAAAGGAAGGTAATGTTGGAGTACAATGAAATAAATCGTGCAAAAGAGGACTTAGAGTGGCGGGAGAAAGAAATAGAAGTGGCTAGATTGAAGCAGGAAAGGATAGAAGATGAGTTAAAGCAAGCTAATATAAGCTTAGCTTCACAAGCTACTGAAATTGGTGATCTTAAGCTTCGTCTCAAGGAGAGAGATCAAGAGATTTCAGCTACTCAATCTGCCCTATCTATGAAAGAAGAGGAAATTATAAAAATGCAAAATGAATTGGTAAAGAAGAGTGAGGAAGCTGCTGATGCTGAATCAGAACTCAGATCCAAGGCCCAGCTCCTGGATGAAGCAAATGAAATTGTAAAAAAACAAGAGGCTGAACTCCAAGAACTCCAGAGAGCAATTCAAAAGAAAGAAGAAGAACTAGAAGTTTCCATTAGTATGCAGAAAATTGAAGCAGAGAAATTGAAAATTGCGGAGGCCGATTTGGAGAAGCGAGCAATGGATTGGCTCATGGTGCAGGAAGAATTGAAAAAGCTTGCAGAGGAAACATCTAAACATTTTGGGGAAGCGAATGAAACTATGGAGGAGTTTGGAAGAGTGAAGAAGCTTCTTGCAGATGTGAGGTTTGAGTTAGTTTCGTCTCAGAAAGCTTTGGCCTCCTCTAGACAGGAAATGGCAGATCGGGAACAGCTACTGGAAAAGAAGCTTCTTGAAATTGAAGAGCAGAGGAGGAGTGTTATGTCCTATATGACGAGTCTGAAAGATGTGAAAATTGAAGTGGAGAGTGAGAGAGTAAAACTTAGGGTTGCTGAAGCTCGAAACAAGGAGCTCGAAAGGGATTTATACTTGGAGAAAGAGCTTGTTGGAGAGTTACAAAAGAAATTAGATATGGACAGATCTTCCTTGCAACAAGCAATTCAGGAAATGTCAGCTCTACAGGAGGAGCTCGACTGTAAGAACAATGAATATGGAGAGAAACAGAGTCTTCTTCTGGTTAAAGAGTCGGAATTGGTGGAAGCTAGACTAGAGATCCAGCATTTGAAGTCTGAGCTAACTTCCCTTCAGCATATCTTGGAAGAAAAAGATCTGGAACTCTCAAGTGCAAGGAAGATGCTGGAGGACGTAAACCAGGAGATAGATGAGCTAAAGGAGATTATGAACAGTAAAGAAAATCAGCTTATTCAAGCAATGTCCATGCTGGAGGAAAAGGATGAACATGTTCAGGCAATGCAACATGAACTGAATGATACAAAACAGAAATTCTCTGAAGCTGAATCAGTGTTGGAACAGATTGTAGAGGTAACTAATGAAGTGGTTCTGTCTGTTAAGGATGAAAATTATGATGCTTTGAGTGGACTTGATTATACATATCACCAGTTGTCACCAGAGAAATCAGCTGATAGTTTTAAGTGGCAGAAGAAACAGCTGGAAACTGAACTCATGTTTACCCGGGAAAGTTTGAGAATGAAGGAGATGGAAGTTCTTGCAGCACTGAGGGATCTCACCATCAAAGACGAGGAGTTAAAGATGGTTCTTGGCAAATTGGATGCCAGAGAGCAGGAACTAACAAAACTGAAGGAAGAAGTGATCAGAGATCGTGATGAACTGAAACAGCTTTATGCTTTGGCACAAGAAAAAATAGGTGAAAAGACTGTTGGGGACCTAGCAATTGAGGAACTCCAGTTGGAAGCAGCACAACTGGAGGTTGAAGCTGTAACTAGTGCACTTCATAAACTTACAGAAATGAGTCGAGAGCTTCTAAATAAATCTCGTTTGAGCATCGAAGTTGATTATGATACCATGTATTTCGAGCGCAATGTTTATGACACTATGATAAATATGACTGACGACAGTGTTTGTTCAGGTGAAGTTAAAACAGAAGTTGCTCGACTTTTGGCTTTGACTGAGCAGCTTGTTGATGAGGCCGGCATTGTTGGTAGCACGAGCTAATAGAGGTTATGTTTATTTTGTTGACTATATAGTAGTGCATATATCTGTATCTAACCAGCTAATTGCCGTAGGTTGGGTACATTTGTTCATCATATTGTACTTTATCTTAATGTAGACTTCTTGTTTGTATCTCATATACTTGTGGACATGAGAGATCTGAAACAGATGATTTTTCCTTATTGGGTATCTATGATTCTACCAGAACAATATATGGTGTTCTTTCGTTTCGATGAAAACATTGCAAAGAGCATTCGTATTTGTGAAAAAATGGGGCAAATTGATCGCTGTAATTTCAACTCATTCGTGTGAAACAGTGATTTTGCTGAAATTTTAACTGGTTTTGATGTGATGACGGTTGCAAGTCTGTATTAAAATTACCAATTGAAATTTCCTAACTTAACTGCGAGAGAATGAGAACTACACTCCTGGATATTACTGATAAACTGTAATTTTGGATGTGAATCAATGAAATAGCCGAACAAGTTAGGTAATAAAAATTAGGAAAAATCTATTTGGTACACGTAGCATCTTTCCTTAAAAATTATGCTTAAAAATTATGCTTATCATAATCAACTTCGATGCTCAAACGAGATTTATTTAAGAGACAAACAACACAATCCCAATTTACCCAAGTTGTACAAGTAACATAATTGATTTACCCAATCCCTCACCTTTTATATTTTATTTTACCTCAAAATTATCGGAAATAAATATATCCAAAAAAAAATAAATAGTAAGATATATTTACACCAATTTGATCTCCTAATCGACCGTGATTAGATGACAAACAAAACTATGCACTAATGTATTGGGCCACCCGATCCGAGCATGGTGTTTAGGAGATCATTACTCTATATTTACATATCAGTTTACAATTACTTTCCAAAATCTGTTTTTAAAATTTATAGAATGAGTTTTTCCTAATTTTTAAGAGAAATGAGTTTCGAATCCAACATCTTGCTCTTAGTCAAAACTGGTTCTTGTTTATTTATTGCAGGTTTCCACAGAAAACATACACGAAATCATTGAACATAAATGTATTTTATGACTTATATACACAAGATTATTGAACATACATACGTGTTATACACAGTACTTTTATGAACAACCATCTATTTACAAAAACAGCGATACTGGAGAAAGAGCTTGCCAGATTTGACATGGATATTAACGAAATTTGCATTTACAGCTTTCAATAACAGGCCAAGTTATAGAATCACGGAGACAATTTCTCCAATACCTTACCTGAAAATGTTTGCGACTTTTGGAGGACGCCATGCCGTGTTCTCAACAGTTTGGCCATCGACATGTTGACCATCATTTTGTATGATGGGATTACATCCCTTCTTCAGCTTTGACCTCCCCAATTTCCCTAGCTTCATGGCGGTAAACAGACCCAATGCCATCAGTAATGGCCTGACCGCCCAGTGCAAATCCTCCAGATGTTGATACTTCTTCACCAAGCCTGGACAAGTGTCGAATGACACAAGTTCAACTTCAGCTGGATCAGCCAAGAAGCTTTTGTTTTCATCACCAAGTATCAATCTACCCGGGAACTCAACCACAAGGCAGCCATTTGGAAGTATCTGACAAATTCTTCCTGCTGCCCACTCACCACATCTTTTCCATTGCCATTCAAAACGAGGGCTGAAAACATTTGATCTCAGCCTTACGAACTTCCCTACACAGTAAGGTTTTGCCATCTGGATCTCCGAGTGATTGCCTTTCCAAAGAGTCTCTAGTCCTATAAATCCAACGGCTATATTTCCATCACGGTCGATGGAGTGAAGAATACCCAAGGGCGAATGCTTCTTGTCTTCTTTCTTCAAAAGCACCCAATCTCTTGCAGCCACCCCAAACGTGACACGTTCTAATGTAGAAGAATGAACTCTTATTGGGTCATGAAGTCCATGCATCGTCACCAAAACAAGTCCGTCTCGATCCGTATCACTTTCTAAACCAACTACACTTCCCTCCAGAACGTCCATGTTTTCAGGTTTGCACGAGTTTGGTGACTTTCTAGATCGTACCATGTCACCCACTTGCAGATGATCCTTCGCGAGGAACCACTCGGTATAATTACTACCACCAGGTTTTGCTCTTATAGTTCTACTTCCAAGACCTGTCCAGCCTCCATCTTGGTAAACTGCATTTTGTGAACTGCAAATTGGTAAAATTTAGTTGGCTTAAGAATACATGCACAAGCCACTTGAAGGCTGAAGAATACAGTGACAAAATGTTTAGTAACAGCACGTATCTGAAAAACAATGTAGAACCAAAACGCAGTTGATTCAATGGTCAAGATTATTGCTGTAAACTTAGAGGTGCTGACATCAGTAGATCATCTTTTTTTTTTTTTTGAAAAAAGTTGGATTCTATCAGAACACTAACGCTAGCTCAATAATTTACACATGCATTAATCAGGTAAGACATTGACGTGAAGATATCAAAACAATGAGTTTGCCAGGCATTTGTAAATTTGGTTCGTATATACTTTGGTATTTTCTTGCCCTTGATAAGTTCAACAAATTACAAGTATTTGATCCCTTGGAACGGTATTTTTTTTCTTTACAAGGATTTGCGTTTTTAGCGACCTGCAAGATGACCAAACTGTGAACTAAATGCGTAAACTACAAATTCCTCTACAACAGTTCATTTTTTTCTTAATGAAATTTAACCACAAAGAAGGAAAAAAGAAAAGAAAATACCTTTTAAACGCATGTAATATGTCTGCCATCATAGGGCGACTCATGAAGTCGTACTCAAAACAACCAATAATGACATTCTCGACAGCAGGAGGGAGCCCACTGGGTATTTGTGGTTTTTCTTGCTTCTTTACTACCAGTTTGTGTATCTCATCAATTGATTTACCACTCCAAGGCTGAATGCCAGTCAACATCTCGACTATGCTGCAACCAAACCCCCATGAATCAGTTTCGAAGGATAGAGGACCAATAACATCGGGTTGCCATTGTTCTGGAGCCATGTAGTTAGGAGTACCAAGTCTCTGAATCATATCTGTACTTGGCAGAGAAATGCCAAGCAACACGTACGGAATTCCTATGTCTCCAAGAATCGCCCTGTCATTTTCATTCAAAAGGAAATTAAAAGGCTTAAGATTGAGAATAAGGATCTCTTTGGAGTGTAAGTCCATTACTCCTTGAGCCAGGTCTGCTCCATACCTGTGAACATAACAACACCATGGATGTTGCGAGCGTCTTATGCTATAAAAACTTTTAACTAGAGAAAAGTACTTATTGATGCGTTTCTCAGATACATTAAGCAAAAATCACCTCAAAACATCACTCAATGAGAGCTTTCCCCCTTTGAGGCGAGCCATTTTGTCCCCAACTGAGCCCTCATAAAATTTCATAACAATGCATATCTAGAAGGAAATATAGACCATTCAGAAGAACGGTTGACAGAATTTGTTTATTTTCTTCCTTTTTAAATAAATATGTGGAAAGATATCCAGATTCTCAGCATTGTAAAAATTGTTCGAACAACATACTCACCTTCTTACTTATGACGGAAAGACCATGAAGCCAGAAGACTTTTTCTGAACCCCAACATTTAGAAAGTAAATCCTCCAACTTTACCAAGACATCTTTAACGTTATCTTCTTTAATGGAATGCAACATCTTAACAGCCACTTCATGATACTCTTCATAGTCTTCCGTTGCACGGTGATGTGTTGCCAGCCAAACATCACCGAAAGGTCCTCTTCCAATTCTGTGCTTGAGTTTAATTGTTGCTGGGTCGATCCAAAGGTGGATATGGTTAGAATATACTACTGCACTACCACCACTGTCATCAGAATCTCTCTCAACAAGTTCAAAGTCAGAAATAGACATTGGTCTGGCAACAACTTTTCCAGCCATTTTCCTGGTTTCCACAACATAATCATTAAGGAATATTGCTACCCAAGTCATAGAATTATATATGGTACGCCGCTGAACAAAATAGAAAAGAAATTGCAGTTTTGGAGAATTAGACTGTGTGTGCATCGTGAGAATGAATAAAAGAAACCAATATTAGCAAGAATACTATTTTACATCAATATTTGCAAAATTAGACAATTACTAGTACCACCGGGGGGAAAAACAGATGAAATAGGTATATAATCTTCCCGAATGATGCCACAACAAAGGAAAAGAACATTAGACTTCACTTACGATCCATTAAATGAAGATATATTTTCAGAAAACTGAGTTACTGAAGAGAACAACGTACGTGCCCCAACTAAAACAGTACTGCTCTTGCCAGAATTTGTATACAAAACAAGAGATATTTCATTCTTAGTTATTGAAAGTTGAAATAGTAGATTTTAAATATTCAACAGTGAGTCGAAAATCTGAAATTACTTGGGATGAAATAGACAATTAAAGAACAATAAATGACAAATATAGAAGCCCTGATCATCTTAAAATATAACAATCCAAAGAAAAATTTTAATCAGCATAATTTGAAAATTTTAACCTGCTCACAACTCAATTCACCTTTTAACGCACTCACAAACACATACTGACTCAATAAATTTCCAAAATTGAACTATCAATTCAGGCAAAGGAAACATGAAAAATCCAATTCCAAGATGTGTGTTAATTTTTCTTCCTGTGAAGGAATAAACGGTAACGAAAAAGAATAAAATCACATGATTTAATTTCCATTTAATAGAGAGAAAAACTCATAACAGCACACGAATTAAAAATCACAAGAAATAATCAACTAAAAAAGAAAATACAATTATGATACTTACAGATAGTATTGTAGAGAGCTGAATTGAAATTGTAATCAAACTGCAAAAAAAAAATAAAAAAAAAATCGACGAATTAAGTGATGAGAGGAAATTTAAATAATTGTAGATAATCAACCAAACTTTATGCTTTTAATGGTCTTAAAAAATGAAGAATTAATTTGACAAAAACAAATTGACAAATATATAGTGGATTATAGAGAGAGTAAACAATATAAGTAACTGGAACGCTAACGTATTCTACGTTCTTTTCCCTCTGTTTTTATTTGAAGAATAACTCAGTAATTAGAAGGGAAATTAAACTATTGGTCCTCAACCTATTATTACAATTGTAAGTTGATACCAACTTTTAAAAATAGAAATTTTGTTTGAGCCCCATTTCGGGAGAGAATGCATTTTTGAATATTGAATTTTGGATAATCTGTGGTTAATTTTTTTTTTTTGATTTATACATAATATTATTTTATTGGAAAATGTAATTGAAAATGAATTTTCAAAAAAAATTGGCTCATACAACCTTAATCGTCTCATATTTTATTATGGGCCTCTTTGACCCCATTTTCTAAACTCTTTTTTTTTTTTTTCACAAATTTATTTTCAACCACATATTTTATGCAACTCAATTTTATTTTTTTTATCAATTTTTGAACCATGCATTTCATCAACTTTTATAAAAATTTACCAAAAATATAACTTTTATCTAAATCAAGCAGGGTCTGTGATTGCACATTTACTCCTCAATTAAAAAATGAACAAAATCACTGTTAGCCCCAGTTTGAGCCACGTTATTTTCACAAGAATGCATTTTTTGGTTGATGTGATAGGAGATATGTGGTTGAAAAAGAAAGAAAAATTATTGATGTGATGAAAAATGTGATTGAAAATGAGTAAAAAAAATTGAGAATGAAAAAATAATGTGACTCAAACCGGGCTTAAACTCAACTCATGTATAGTACAAATTCTTTAAAATTCATTTTCAAACCACACATTTCTTCCTATAAAATAATTTTGCACGTAAATTCATAAACTTTCCTTATTTTTTAACATACAAACCAGAAAAATTATATTTTACAAAATTTATTCTCAAAAAATTTACATCAAACAAACTCTAAACTATTGTGCGATCCTCGTATGTTTAATTTTCAGACTTTTCCTTACAAATTAGACTAATTTCCAAGAATTTGAGAGCAGTTTCCACGAAGGAGGTATAATAGTTAATGCGTATTGAATTGTTTATTTAGCAATCTTGATGGGTTGATCAATTAGTCAGACTCTGAGTTTGCTCCTCTATGGTCACCAATTCGAGTCTTCTCATGGCCACTGAAGTGAATATTCGATCGTAAACTTTAGGCCCCATGGAATTAGTCGAAATGCGCGAAAGCTAGCCCGAACATCCACGGTTAAAAAAAAAATATTTTTTTAGGTGGATGAAAATAGATTTGTGAGGATAATAAACAAATTAGAATTAATTAGTTCATTTTCAAAAATTGAGTGCAAACTTTGTAATGAAAAAATAGGTTAGATACCGACAATGAATATTCACTTATTATCAATTCTAGTTAATGGCCCTACCACAACAATTACGTCGCTTGAGTTGCCAGCCATGCTGCCACGTTACCACTCCAATGAAAATTAAAAAAATAATAAAAATAACACTAAAATTATAGTTTAAGTTAATTAAATATAAATTATAATTCAAATTAATAAAATATATTTTTATTCTTACATTTCGTATGCGCACAACTTATTATCATAAATTTAATAAGAGCCACGGTTTATAAATCATATATATGCATATGAACGTGGATTCGAGGGTAACTGATTTATTAAACACCAATGACATGACAATTAATTTAATTTAATAATTATCAATTAATGATTTGATGTGACATGTCATCGATACATAAAATAAGTTAAAGACCGGTGATTAAAAAGAGAGAAATGTATAGGGACCTAAAATAAATGAAATAAAAAATAATTTTCTCTCTCTCTTTTGGGAATTATGTGGTTTATAGACACGTACAAGAAATAATATCATTTTTGTATTTTATTGTAAGTGTCGAAAAGACAAGTTCAAAGTCATTATACCTTCTACAACCAATAATTCACACGTTAAAAGGAAATATAAATAATTCATTCAACTTATCTTTATTCCTTGTTTCTATCAATTAACATCTAATCCAGTCTAGTTCAGTCCACCTCAATGTATTCTATGCAATAATTCTTGTTACAAGACTCTCTCCACATTGTCATCAAATATAGAGAAATTCAGATTAAAATAATAAAAACTCTATTTCACAATGTCCAATGGAACAAAAATTATCACCTAAAATGTGGTATTCTGCATCAGTATCCAAAATGCACTCTAGCTTCTTGACAACTAAGTTAAATATGGGATTTCAAGAAACACAAAACTTCGGCTTCTCTTTCAGAAACCTGTCATCTTCATTTCAAAAACTGTATAAATAGAATACTGCAAATGATCATCTACCCAGAAAATGGATTGATTACCCGACCAGCAGATTTCGCAGTTACTTTCCAATGAGCTTATAGTAGGCATACAATCCCGATCCAATGAAACCTAGAAGTTGCCCAACGACATTCAACTGCAAGCAAAGTTGATTTGACACTCATTAGGTTGGGAAGAACGAGAAAAATATACAAGAGTGCATAGTCGAGGAAACAACAGCACAGAAACTGAACTCACCAAATCAAATGGGAGCCCACCAAATATTATCCATCCTAACGTAATTGTGAAAAGATCCTACATAAGCAGAATGCAAACCAAATATTTATAACCGAGTGTGATCCATAAATTATATAAGCATGCAGCTTAACGCCACACAGCATACACAAATGCCATATTTGGTAAGGTAGATTGGACATTAAAAAAACAACTCAAGTCAAAATTTTGTCCATTATACTGTCCTCTCCTATTCAGTTAAAATTTAATCCATCATGCCATGTGCATATAGTTCAAAACTGAATGAACACCAAGAGGATTAGCAATGCTATTTGCTATCAGGATTTAATGAAAAAATGAAATTACATCTGAGGTCTAGGTTAGAAAAAAATTAGAAACATAAGCTAAATCTGGTCTAGGTATTTTCTTTTCTTTTCTTTAGTCTTCCAAAAATGCTTTCAGCCCTCAATTTTTCTTTCTTTTTTTAATTTACTTAAAGGTTTGAGCTTTTGCTCTGTTGATTTATTCTCGGGTCAGTATGTACATGCGCACGAACGTCCTCTTGAAGAAGGCAAATGAAAATTTAAGTTTTGTCATTGATAAGTGATAAAAGTACAGATTCTGGGATTTGATATCAGTAGACCGTACACTATTATAGCAGGTTTAAATTGTTTAATATAAGGTTTTGAAATGTGGATAAATAAAATTAGACTACCTTTTGAATTACCTAATGTTTGGCTCATGTTTATAAACTGTTAATATACCCACTATCTACTTGTCCACCACTCATTTTTATCTATTTATAATTTCAATCGTTTTTAAACACTTCCTAAACATGATTTTGGTTTGTGGTTATGCATAATTTGACGTTTAACAGTATAGATTGTTTAACTGAAACTTAGCACAAGTATAATTTTAATTTACTTATTGTTGTGAAATCACTTGTATAAATTTTGTAAATTAGAATTTAGATTATTGTTGTCAATAGCATAATTCACATTGAAGAAGATCAATGGAAAAATGATAAATTTGTTATGCATATTGAAAAAGATGTATCTAATAAAATTAATGATGAGTCATTATAAGACATTTTCAAGGTATGACAACTTAGAGGAACAATTATAAAACATTTTAACATTTTTTATTATCTCATTATTTGCATTATTGATAAAAAAAATCCGCAGTTAAATCCTGTCCCAGTGAATTTAATTCATGACAACTTAGAGGAACAATTTTAAAACATTTTAACATTTTTTATTATCTCATTATTTGCATTATTGATAAAAAAAAATCCGCAGTTAAATCCTGTCCCAGTGAATTTAATTCATGGCTCCACCACTGGTTGGGGTTCCCTTGAGCATCAAGCACGACACAAGCATGGAAACCAACATAAGAATATGTTACGGAACATACCTTTAAATTACCACAGATTGTCTGAGTTAGTGCTGAATTCAGGGTTGTGTTTAGGAATATACTGTAATTCAGAAAGAAAGCCAGTATGCAGGAGAGAAGCAATACGATCTGCAAGTTTGAAAACAGAAACTACGTTTAAACATGTAACATACAAGTCCAAGAGTGATGAAAATTTGAACCAGAAAACCCGAGCACACTTGCCAGTTCAGATATCGTCATAGACTCATAAATCATCAGTAAAATGAAAAAATTTACTCGTTATGGTGAATTTTAGGTGTTTTGACATAACTGAATCTAACGTCCAGGCTGTACAAAATAAAAACTTCAAGGAACGGCTTGATGACCTCCAAATGAACATTTATATTAAAAGTCTAAACGCAAGATAATGCATGAATGGCTGCAAACCATGATAATAGCATTACGTGATTAATTGAACTATTGATTATATTGAAATGGTAAAACTTGCCAGATATAAAATGAGGCGAGAAGCAGAATCGGTGAGAACATATTGAACTTTCTGATGATCAGGCACACAATAAAAGGAATTTTTTCCAAATTTGAATCTTGAAAATACTAAAAAAACTAAGACCATGTTTGACACCCGTTAAACAAAACTCTTTTTTCTTCTCACTCATTGTCAATCACACATTCTCACAATAAAATATTTTGCACATAAACCCAAAATTTTTTCCTACTTTTTAATCACACATTCTCCAAAAAAAATCACTATTCCAAAACTCATTTTCCCCAAAAAAAACACATTGCAAAGGTTGTCAAACAGGCGTTAACTTATTACTGTTTTAAATAAACAAAAGGTCTGAAAAGAAATCCATAATCAGAATTTTGAAGAACATACAACAATATAACATGGTATGAAAAGCTCAGAGCAAAGAATCAAGTTGTATCAAAATATTCGAACTGATGGTTTAAATGGTAGCCAAATATTACCAGGAAACCAGGAGAAAGCAAATATGGGAAATTCATTGTCATCTCCAAGTCACCTCGAAAAAGTGTCCACAGCAGTAGAACGGGTCCACACAAAATTCCTGTATTGGGAAAATAAAATAACCCAATTTCACATGCAATTACATCTAAAGTGAATGTCAAATACTTCAGGGGATGTACAAAGAAAGTGGTTACTTACCATTGCACCACATGAGGCCAAAGCTATTGAGACCGCTGGATTTTCCTGAGTGAAATAATATTAGCAAGGAGACAAATCGAGCTAAATAAAACATTGTAAACAGAAGTGGAATCAGTACCAAGACGGGATATGGTAGCGAGATATATTGCTGTGGAGATGTTGGACAGGAAGACAACAAGATAACCATAGGAGTCAAATGATAAATCCCGAGCTCCAGCAATAAAAGCACCCAGCACAATCAATGCCACACTGACAACACCATAATGAATTTTGTCAAGTAAAGGAGTTCAAAAATCTTCTGATGATACTAGATCAGACATTACCCAAAAAGGAAAAAGAACGTTAAATAAATGAAGCTGCATAAAATTTTGTCTGTTGGAAATTCAATCATCTGCTTGTTTTGCCAAAAGTTCATATGAATTTTAAGCACTCAATTTGTTTTCTTTTTGCAACTTTGAAAATTTCCTTTTGCTATAAGATGTTTAGTCAAAGACTTAATCCACTGATCATAATGGTGTATAGTCAATTCCTACATATAAATGCATTCTATCAATCCACTATTTATATATAGGTAACATGATTTTGTTCGTATGAAATTAAGCCAACTCACGTAGTATAGGGCTAATTATAAGTTTAAGTAGAGAGCGAGAGAACATTTACAATAAAGAAATAGCATGTTCGGTAGGGAGGTCTAAAAAGCATTGGGCAATAGCAAGAAAGAAAAATAAGTTAAAATCTTATTAATTACAATATCTTGTCATATACAATACAAACTTGACTTAGCCCCTATTTGGTTTGAATCAAAAAATTTCAAGTCAAAGTCAACAATTAATTTTAACCACACATTTTATAGGACTCACGATTTTTCAACCATACATTTTATCAACTTCTATCAAAATCTACTAAAAATCTGATTTTAATCTCTACCAAACAGGGGCTTAATAGTACATCACGGTATAAAGGGAAGTGTGCATGTTATGTAGAAATCTTACCTTCCGAGAATAGGATGAGAATACTTCTGCCTTACAAGTATATATTCCACGACCATTGTAAATACAACAGTTGTTCTCCGAAGGGTTGTATACATGGGTACATTTACTCCTCGAACAGACTCCATTGTAACTATCTTTCAAGTGAATCGAAATAACTTTTAAACAGTTTTGAACGTGAAGAAACCAAAACAGAAATAACAAACTAAATACCAATGAACAGAAAAAATACCATGTAAAGCAAATAGGTCAAAGCAAGGGGTGAAGTGTTGATCAGCGTCTTTAAGGGTACCAATGTTTTGGAACTCTCACCGATGGCAATGGAATCATTGCTGTTAAAAGAAATAAGCTTCCAGCGTCGTAAAACATAAAGCCAACAACATGAACATATGATCTGCCTCAAATACAAAGTGGAAATTAATTAGATCGATGCAACATGTGAGACTCTTTAGCATTGAAACTGGTACTAAAGAATCTGTACTCTGGACTTTGAGATGAGATAGATGAATTGGGCATATACATGATGAACAATAATAATATAACGAAGTAAAAAAATAAATAAACAATGCATACACATTCACTGCTTGGTCTAGTATATAAAATTTATGTCTCACCATTGGAAAAGAAATGATCATCATAAAGACCAATATATTTGGAGTAAACAAAGAGGTAGTAAAAGAAAATAGAGTTTTTTTTTTTTTTTTCAAAAATGAAAAACAAAAGAACAAAGTCTAGCAATTCTGCAAATTTCTCCCATGTAATTAAGATGCATTGCTTGTTGTCACATTATTTATAGAAATAAAGGTTAACGAAAATAATCAACCTATATAATTTTGCATTTTACATTAATAGGTTAATAGACGTAATTGAGGTCAAAGTTAACCTATGATGCGTACAAATCTGGAGTTCTGGACAAGAACTAAATGCATTTCCACGTTTTTTATTTCTTCAGTAAATGTTGAATATTTATTCTTCATCCATCGAACAGAAAATTGATTCAGTAAGTTTCTGAGACAAATTGAAACTTCCATTAGTTTTCTGTCTAGTTTGTCCATTGCAACTTGAATTTCATCAGACAAGATCAGCCATTGATGCAGACTGGGCTAATAATTTTTACCTGACAGAGGGTGATAACATTGGCACAAGGGAAGTTGTACGAAGAAAGAGCTGCTTTGTTGAATAATACCAAGAGCACTGCAAAATCAGAGTGAAGATAATTTTGGAGTAAAAGTTAATTTCAAGTAACTTTATTTACTTAGTAGTAAGGCAAAATAAGTTAATACAAACATGTTTAGAAATAAAATGGTGCTGAAATGTGACTTTTACTCTCTTTTTTAAAGCTTAGCCAAACATAATCAAGATGACTTAACAATGATTTTTCTAATTCCAATAATGGACAAGTCAATCTCAAATATACTAAATAGGCCAGCAAATCATCCTACTGTAAATCTGTTCAAGAATTGGAGAAACAAATTTTTCTTTCTCAATGTTCTCATACATATGGTCATTAAGAGTGAGATTTGGATACAGGCAGGGACGTGAAAAGCCATTTAGCATGAGGTAAGGACCCCTATAGCGACTTGTACAGTTTTCACGATTTCAATATGCACATCAAAAGTTTAAAATTATGACTTCAACAGTAACTACAACAAAAATCTAAGCCTTTGTAGTCCTTACCAATAAATTGGGTAGGTGTCGGCTCCGTGAGTTCATTTTCTGCACTCTATTAAATTCATTGCTAGATCTATAGTGACTAGATTCTTAGCGGCTACAAGTTGTGTTAATTTTGGCTATTCCAACCTCTTCTTACTTATTCTACCAAGATCACGTCACATTTATGAATCAGAGCCTATTTTAGGTCTATGCATACATGTTCCAAATATGAATTAGTCATTCCTTTAATTTATCATTAGCTGGCACCACCTCCAAAAATCTGACCTGCAGGATTCAAACCAGCAAACTTAAGGAAAACTAAGAATTCAATCTTTAAAAAAATTGTCTTCCCTAACTGATTATGGAGCTAAGATTACAACAATAGTCTTGATGAAAAGACTAACATATGCATTATACCTCTGAAAATATGATGCGCAGTAAGACTGACACTCTAGATTTCAGACATTGTAAAAAGATACTAAAGACAGTTCAAAAAATGCAACTTTATTTCATCCCAACTAGTTGAAATCAATTGCAATTGCCATGGAATTCTACGTATAATGGCCAACTATCATGCTCGTATAAACATGTCCTGCAATTTCAATTTCCAAACATTTTCAGTTGAAAACATAATAGCTAAAAACGGGGGAAAAAAAACCAGAGAGAGAGAGAGAGAGAAATCATGATGAATTCTAATAAACCTCGAAAACAAGTTTAAAATAACTCCAATTCAAAATAAAATGAAGAAAAGGTAATGGCTATCAATACATATATTTGCGCATAACAAGTTTATGCTCGAGAATTTTTGAAAATTCTGATTAATTAATTCCTATTTAACTTATTAAACCCAACTCAAAAACTTCACCAAAAAAGAAATCATTCTGAACCCAAGATTCACAAAGAAATCAACTTTGAAGAAAAATCCAAAAACAGAATTCTTGGTCAACTTTCTAAGGACCTAAAATGAATTACAAGCGGTATTACAAAGAGAACATGCATGAAAAAAATCCGTACCAGCACAGATCATGTAAGAAATGGCAGCATAAGCACCGCGTTTGGTCATGGCGGAGCCTTTGAAGAGCTTCTCCTCCATTCTGGGCGGAGGATCGGCTGCCGCCATTGGTAAAATCGAACTGCTCTTCATCGTTGTGTTTGTAGCCATCCCCTATCACAAAATATGAATTTTCGAACAGATTTTTTTCTCCAAAAGATTTTAGTAGGAGGAAACTGGGTTGTGGGAGTTGGTATAATGAATGAAAGTGTTGACAAGAGCAAGGAAAGAAGGGAATTTCTGTTTTTGTAAGAATTTAGAATTAGGTAAGATGAATGAACTCAATTTGCAAATTGATAGATCGTAGTAGAGGAGAGAGTCTGGATTTTGATAAATTAGATTCGATCACTGGTAAGTAAACGTATGGAAGACATATTTCATTGAATAAAGATTAAGAAAAAATAATATCAATCCATCCAATGCGAAATATGATAAAAGCTCTTTATTAATGGCTGAAGCACCAACCTACATAGATAACACCGAATTAAACTGTATTTTATTAGAGTAGGGTTACAATAATTTTGAAATGTTTATTGCTCACTTTAAAGAAAAGAAATAAATTTAAGAAAAATTCCTCAAGTACAACTGTACAAGGATTTTTGTCAGAAATTTGAAATGCATCAATCATGTCTATTTGTGTATTTTTCCTCATCCAATCTTTTAATCATTTTCTTTCATTTCAAACTTTTGTATGTTTTCTGTGAAAAAATTATGTATTAAATTTAAACATCTAATTAATTAATAATACCATAAAAGATCTGCAATTAATCTTCCTCTAAACCCAGGCAGTCGTGGGGTTAAAGAAAAGTTGTATTGGTCAAATTTGGTTAATTGACTTGTATATATGGGTTGAAGGAAGACTTGGTCAAAATTGACAAATTTTAAAGGGCTGAAAAGTGAAATCTCTTGGAACTTACCGTCACGATCCAACTACAGTAAAGCACAAATAGGTCATTGAATTTTAATTTCATTTTTTAAGTATTACCACTTTGTCACATTTTGTCATCAAAGCAGAGGTTTAACTGCCTTTAATGTTAGGGTGTGTCTGGTGCAGCTTCTCACCAGATTTTGAGCAATTAATTGACCGTTGCTTTACTACAAAATGGAGCTCACAACTGATGCAAATCTAGCAATGTAAAAATGAATTACCAAAGAAGCTCATATGTCAAGCAAAATGAAATAAATATTAAGGGCAAAAACGTCATTCTCTCCTAAACTGGTCCAATACTGCGGCTGTATGTCAGATTAACTTGGAAATTTTTGAAAAGCAACAGTACAAAATTTACTTTGCAACGGCTGAAATTACAATTTGAAACTCACACAACCTTAATTAGAAACAATATTGTAACTCATCTTCCATGTAAATTAGTTGACACTGAAATGAAAATGATAGAGTGAAGGTTATTACAATATCTATAAATTAAAATGTTAAAAAAGATATTTCTGTAATACATTCACGGCTGGATAATGCCATGCAACGATTAAGTGGAGGATTAATTGCGCCTATGTTTGGCCTCCTCATTTTTTTAGAAAATTATTTTCAAAAATATATTCACTTAATAAAATAACTTCACACGTAGATACATAATTTTTTCTTATTTTTAACTACACATTCTTCGAAGAAAGTATTTTTTTTTTTTTTTTTT
>CAIGRQ010093829.1:0-11108 GCA_903798375.1 Fraxinus sp. D2006-0159
GGCAAATTCATGATTCCGAAAAATCTCTTGGGATCGTAGAAATCGATTATGGCCATACATAAACTTTTTTGTTCATAACTTCAAAAATCCTAACACACATCACAACCATACATATACATATAATGAACGAAAAGGGTAAATACTTACCACCACATACTTGATTTTTCTTGAAATATAAAAGAACAAAATGTGTAGAAGCATTTTTCCTTCGTACCCTTGCTATTCCTTTAAGCTTAACATAGCTGAAAAGAGATTTTTGAGAGAAAAATAAAAGAAAATCCGGATTTGAGGAGTGTGGAAAAAAAGTGACTTCCCCCTTCTTGTCACCTCCACTTTTAGTGAAAAACTAAATGAGAGAGTTATATAATCATTAACCTTGTTAAATTTAGTATTTAAGTAGGAATTCAAACTTGCCCAAAAAGTCTGAAAATTCAGTGACCGTTTGTGAAAGAAATTTCAAACTTCAGTGACCGTTTCTGAAACTTTCAAACTTCAGTGACCGTTTTGAAATTCTCAAGTAACTTCAGTGACCATTTGTGAAAAAAAAGTCTGAAAATTCAGTAACCGTTTGTGAAAGAAATTTTAAACTTCAATGACCGTTTCTGAAATTTTGAAACTTTAGTGACCGTTTTGAAATTTTCAGGTAACTTCAGTGACCATTTGTGAAATTAACCCTTTTTTATATTTTACTTTTGAAGCTAGAAAAATTATTGTAATGTTCACCAACTTTAAAATTTATAAATTTCTTTATGTTATAAAATAAAGAGAAAAAGAAAAAAAATCAATAGATTTGTGTGTCTTTTTGAAAATCAAAGCTCTATATTTATAGGGAATAATTGGGACGCTGCAAGGGATACAATAGTCATAATAACTACTACTGCAGCGATATATTGATCATTCACAATACTACTTTATTTACAACATTCCCTATTGAATAACTATTTATACAATAACTATCTTATGAAACCTTGTTTGAAAAAAAATCCGATGGAAAAAATACAAACAGGTGAAAAAAGAGTAAAAATAGTTTGGAGTAATAAAATTCAATGGGACAAAATTTGATCGAAACAAAAGTACAGCTACTTCCCCTTATTTCGATTCTTGTATTACGCTATCAATTTCTTGTACGTTAATATTTTCAATATTGCAATTCTTGTGAAACTTGTTTCATGTTATCTTGCTATAATCTTCAAGAAATACGTCTCCATGGATGATATTTATTGATCTTTGTTTGTCTTTAATCAGCATGATGATTTGTTGAAAAATAAATTGTGATGTTGCTCTTTTCGAAAATCGTACACAATTTGTAATATGTAAGAATATTATTTTGAGGGTAAATATTTTATAGGTAATGTACAACATTACATAAAAAAATATAGCTCGTTAAAATCTTATTAAGAAAAACTCTCATAATGAAGGGAAAAATAGTACATTATTCTTTTAAGTATGCTACAAAAATTTCCTAATTAAAAATTTTGTTGGGAAAACCCGATGAGACAAAACCTTGGTCAAAGAAAGAAGAGTAATGTGTGTTCACTCTCATTCACAATAATATTACTTGAATTATATGCTTCAAGCATATTAAGTCTTTTAGGGGTAGTCTTAATAGTCATGCTAGATGAGTTGACTATAACCACATTTATTATACACATCAAATTTCATGTATTGAAACGATAACAAAATATAGACTTATGATTGCATCCACCACAATCAAGTTCTTCACCTCTCCGAATCACAAAGTTCAACAATTCACTCGCTTCGTCTGCCTTCTTGCCCTTACAAAGTGCGTCTATCAAGATATTAAACAATATTACATCAGGACGAATGCCTTGATCCACCATTTCAGTGAAGAACCGTTTTGCCTCTCCCACTCACCGTCCTCACTTAAACCATGAATTAAAATACTATATGTAACCCCTTCGGGGGTGACCAAGTTGGTGGAGAAGGTGAACGCAGAGACCGAAGTTCACAAGTTCGAATTCCCGACCAATACTTTCTCGGTCGAGCCCATCACACTGGGCTTGTCTAATGCGGTTTATCTTTTCTGTGTGGTTTGTGGACTATTGCACATGGAGCGAGGTTTACCCAATGCGCACTCACGGGTAGCGGTTGCAGGTTCCTATGTCAACAAAAAAATACTATATGTAACCAAGTTTGGCATGATTCCACGACTCTTCGTCGTCAAAAATAATTGTTTACCCTTGTCCAACAACCCATATTTATATAGGCCATCAACAAGCCCACTATAACAAATCAACCTAGGCCTAAAACTTTTAATTCAGATCTTTCATTTCCATGCCCCACTTCTTCCTGCAACCGGTGCGCCAACTCATAATTTACACTCCTACATAACCCATTAGTCAAAGATCCCCAAGTTGTTGCACTTGCTTGAAAACCCATTCCAATAATCTTCTTGAACAACCCAATTGAGTCACTATGGTTACCTTCCATAAACAATCCATTAATCGATGAATTGAAAGTAACAATAGTTGGACCATAACCCCACTTGAAAATTCCACCCATAATGGCAAAACCTAGAGAAGTTATTTTCAACTTACAATAACAATTCACCAAAACATCTAGTGTATTTATATCAACAAATAAATCAACTTCTATCAACCTACTATACATAAAAATCACATCTGGATACAGTGGCGAATCCAAGAAATGAACTTAACTAGGATGGTCAACCGTCAATAGCCGCAATAGCGAGATTGTTTATGAATACAAAATAGAAGGAAAGAAAGATGACAACAAGAAGAATAATATAACAAATTATTAGCTGAATTACAGTACTAAATCTATAAATCACCTGTCAATATATATAAATCACCAATACCATACAATCCTACATGCTACAAAAACAACTGCCAACTGAAGTTGATGAGCAAAGCAATTAACATACATAACATATGTGTTCTCTCTTGAAATTAAAGCTTTCAAATCATTGAACTCACCTGACATATTGCTTGCTCCATCATAACATTGACCTCTCAAACTAGTTATACTCAACCCGTGTGTGGAAAATAATGCATCAATGGCATCCTTCACTGATTGGGAACAAGTATCAGTGACATGAGAAATGCCCAAAAAATGCTCATTCACTTGCGCACTTTTGTCAACAAACTTCAAAACAACTGCCATTTGTTCTTTTATAGGATTATCATGGGCATTATCAACAAAAATTGAAAACAAAGAATCACCCATCTCATTGATATTAGCCTTTGTTGTCTCTATGACGCAACAATTAACCAAACCATTTTGAATGTTTGGTGAAGTCATTGGTCATTTCCAAGAGCATTACTGAATATTACTTGTTTAACTTCCTAACCAATCAAATTCAGCGAACCATTCTTTCCGAAAACACCTGTTATTGCTTCACTTCAGTCTTCTTGGAAAGTCATGACCATGTGGTTGACAAGGGCCTTTCTCTAATATGTCATCCTAACATCATCTCTAATGCTAGGATCATATGACTCAATAGGGAGGCATTTCCCTGGATCAGATACAAGATCATTCATATTTAAATTCAACTCGAGAGATTTTCTTGTAATTTAACACATCGTGTGCTCGACTAGAAGTAGTGGTGGGACTAGATGCACCACTAGAACTGGAAGAAACATATATGGATTTCCATTTTGGTTGAAGAAATCATTTCATAATCTACATTTGCAAAATGCATCAATTTATTTTTCAATTACAATTGTTTAAAAAACAGAGTACACAATTGATTTTTTTTTTCACTTACCTAATTCCCAAATCACAAATCAAAACTCACAAATGATAAATTAAAATTCATAATTTAATGATAGTGCAACATAAATTATTTACCCCCAAATCATAAATTCACATAATCACACAATTCTCTTTTCAATGTCAAATTGCCAATTAACTCATAGGATATAAGTCATGATTTTTAAGAAAGGATAATCATAACTCATAAACAAAAAATAACACCAAAACCACAGAGAGAGAGAGAGAGAGAGAGAGAACTAACAGGCTCCCTCATGGTTACGACAGTAGTCGGTAGCACTAACAAGTATGGTTCCGACCTTTCGGCTTTCGAGAATCGAGTCATCTAGCACCAGCATGGTTGGATTGGTCATTGGTGGAGGCGTCACCGGGAGGCAGGCGTCGGTAGAACTGTGTAGATTGTAATGGATTTGTGGAAAATGGAAATGGACCTGGACCTGGACCATATATATAATTGATTTGAGCCTAGTCAATTGAAAAGCAGAGGCCCAACTAAAATTAATTATAATTTCAGCCTAACCAACTGCAAAAGGCCTAATTAAAAAAATGAAGAGGAAGCCAAACCCTTGCCTTGCCCTGCGTTGGTCTCTTTCTTCCTCATGCGGTGCACTTTCCAGCATAGCCCAGCACGTGCAGTGGCTCCCTTTTGCCGGGTGTTGGGACCGCCGCTGTCTGGATAGTTCTTATTTCTGACAATAGCAACTAGCAATTTGTTAAATGATGAGATGGGAGGCAACGATTGCATTTTGAGCATGTGATACAAGGAAGTTAATTATCATTAGCGTTGGTTTTTGTTCGTGATTTAGCTCTTTGATTCCATTATTTCTAAAATAGATTTTTCTCTCTTATTTCCAACCGCACATTCTTCATCGAATCACTATTCCAAAGTGTATTAGTGAGAAAATAGTGCTCAAACAAGCTCTTGGAGTATGATTTGAGATTTTCATAAGGGTTTGGAGTTTGAAGTTGATTTGGGTGTTGTATAATGTGTTGTATTCTTGTTCAAAATTATTGTTTGGGAAGTGAGCATTAAATGGGCTATATAGATGGCTGATATGTGGGTAGCATTTGAACTCAAAAATTGGAAAATGATTTTTAAACTATGTGGTTGCATAGGCCATTGGGACTAGCGACCTCATGGGGCAGACCAAAGCCACCGAGGCCAAAAGGCCTTGCCATGAGGCCGCATGGTTTTGGAAACGAGCTGTTAGGCTTGTTACAGATTTAAAATTGGTGGCTTTTGGTTGAATTGTTGCATTTTTTTCATGATAAGTTGGAATCATTTTGAGATGTATTGATGAAAAACTATAAAAACATCATAGTTTTTCATATCAAACTTGATTTTAATATACAATCATTCCATATAATCCTTGAAAATTTATCATATTTCTGTACATATTCATCTTCAAGTTTTTACTTGTTAATATTGAAAAAACACCTTTTTGCTTTGGTGTTCTTCACAAGTTTAACCCTTTATACTATTTATCGAAAATCTTTAAAGCAATTGGAGATGAAGCAATTATCATTTGAGGACGACGTTTGATCACGTGTTCAAGTCTTACTACTCCATTCCAAGTTTTGACCTTTCTTTCTTTATCTATTTTTTTCTCCGTTGTTACAATATTTTCAACAATCTCAAACGATATTCCTACTGTGATGGAGACGGAAACTACTTTTGCAACTATCAAATTGATGAAACAATATTTGGTGCGTTTGGATATGTTTAATGGAACTAATTTCACTCGGTGGCAAGACAAACTCAAATTCCTCCTAACAGTGTTAAAAATCTTCAACATGCTTGATCCAAGTTTGAAACCAATTGTTGAAGCAACAGATGAAAATTCTGCAGAAGTACAAGCCGAGAGAAAGATAAGACAAGTGGATGAGTTGATTTGTTGTGGTCACATTCTCAATGCTCTTTTTGATCGCTTGTACACTTTATACCAACACCATTTCGACAAAGAAAATCTCGAATGCACTTGAAAACAAATATAAGGCCAAGGAGGAGAAAATCTTGAATGCACTTGAAAACAAATATAAGGCCAAGGAGGAAAGTACAAGAAGTTCTTAATTTCTAAATACTTTGATTTTAAAATGCTTGATAACATTCCTTTTTTGCTTAAAGAACATGAATTACAGATCATCGTCAATAAATTGAAAGCAGTGAAGATTGAACTTCCCGAATCTTTCCAAGTGTGAGCAACTCTCTGGGACTTGGAAATGATATGGAAAGAAGTTTTTCACAATTTGGAAGATTTTTCTTTGGAACACATACAAAAATATTTTCGCATAAAAGAAGAATCAAGGGCACAGATAAGATCAAAAGTTCTTATAATAGCTCTTCAAAAGCCAATGACGTAAACAATGTGGATCACTTCAACAAATACAAAAAAATGGGAAGCTTCTTAGTCCTAAAAAGGATCAAGGGAAGTTCAAAATTAAGTCCAAGGGACCTTACTATGTTTTTGGAGAAATGAGACACTATTTAAGAGATTGCAGGCATAAAAAACAACAAAAGCAGGGAAACGTAAACTTCATTGAAGAGATCATCGCTATGGTGAGTAAAATTAATGCAATTCAAAACAAAATTTGGTGGTACGACACCTGCTCAACAATCCATGTTTGTTATGATAATAAGTCACTTTTCAAAACTTATCATGATATTATTAATGGACAAGAAATTCAAATAGGAAATGAAGGACGATCTAAAGTGATTGGCAAAGGAAACATTGAAATCATCTTCACTTCAAAAAAGAAGATTACTTTGACTAATGTTCTTCATGTACCAGATATGAATAGAAACTTAGCAATTGGAGGTCTTTTGGAAAAATCGAGAATCAAATCTGTATTTGAGTTGGGGAAACTAGTATTAACCTGAAATAGATATTTTGTTGGTAAAGACTATTCAAGTAAATAAACGGTCAAACTATGTACTATTGAGAATGATTCTCATAAAAAATAATTCTTTTACTTATATGATCGATTCATTTAACTTATGACATGGTATATTAGTACACATAGGTATTTGTACTATGAAAAAATAGTTAAATTTGGTTTGATTTCATGTGAAGTTAATAACTTAATGTGAAACTTGCATTAAATCTAAGATCACGTTTAGAAAGATCATCAAATTTACTTGAACTTCTACGTTCAGATATATGTGAATTGAAAGGCATGCTAACAAGAGGCGGCAATAGATATTTTATTACATTCAATGATGATTGTCCTAGCTATACTTATGTATATTTCTTGAAACATATAAATGAAGCTTTTAATGCTTTCAAAGTATATAAGGTTGTAGTTGAAAATCAATTAGGAAGGAAAATACAGACTCTAAGAAGTGATAAAGGTGGAGAGTAATTTTCAATTGAATTTAACATATTTTGTGAACAAAATGACATAATACATCGATGTTCTACATCATGTACACCTGGACAAAATGGTCTACCAAAAAGAAAAAAATAGGACATTCTTAGAAATGATTAATACCATGTTATTATATACTGAATTACCATTTAATTTGTATGGTGAAGCTTTACTTATTGCTTTTCATATAGTAAACAGGATTCTTTTGAAAAATAATAAGGTTTCCCTAGTATTCTAAAAGGATATATCGACGTTAGTTGGATATTGAGTGGGGGATAAAACAAGTGTACTTCAAGTTGGGTAGTTACTCTTGCAGGAGGTGCAATTTCTTGAAAGTCTAAGAAACCAACACGCATTACACACTGAACAATGGAGTCAAAGTTTGTAGCATTAGCTGAAACAGGAAAATAAGTTGAGTGACTAAGGGATCTTCTTTATGAAATTCCTTTGGGTGCAAAGGATATTTCATTGTTTCCTATTTTATGTGATAGTCAAACAACTTTAGCACGAGAATATAACTAATTATATAATGGAAAGTCTAGATATATGAATCTAAGACATGAATACGTTAGAAAATTAATCAAGCATGGTATAATTTCTCTGACATATGTTAAGTCTAGTGAAAATATAGCTTATTCGTTGAGTGAACCTCTTACAAAAGAGTTAGTAAGATCATCATCGAAAAGGATGGGACTGAAAAATCCTTGGTTAAAAATCCACCAATGATATAACCCTATCGAAATATAGTAAATAAGTATATCTAGGTTTAAAGAATAATAACAAGTCATTCGATAAGTGGGTAGATTTCAGTACTATTAACTTATTTAAAACCCTATCCTCGATAAGTAGTATTGGTTGTTATGATTGGAGGGATTAGTTATAAAACTCTTAATGAAATTCAGTACGGAGTACATGATCTCTAAAAATAACAAAGATACTGGAAGAACTTCACATATGTGAACTTTAAGGTGGTATCGCTTCAATAGAGAGTTAGAATTTCTTAAAAGATCAATGAAAAGGATAAGTACAAGGCAATGTTAGCACTAAGAGAGTTTGAGGAA
The DNA here is from genome assembly GCA_903798375.1 of Fraxinus sp. D2006-0159. Classification (NCBI taxonomy): domain Eukaryota; kingdom Viridiplantae; phylum Streptophyta; class Magnoliopsida; order Lamiales; family Oleaceae; genus Fraxinus; species Fraxinus sp. D2006-0159. The sequence goes on from CAIGRQ010093829.1 coordinate 8,181, forward strand.
CTTGTAAAAACATAACACTTGTGTGTGTGTGTGTGTGTGTGTGTGTCCGTGTGATTTCACCGGTATTCTCACAAAGAATAATTAATTCAAAACTTTCATGCTACTTGAAATTTCGACAACACTTTATGAGATTTACACTATAGTTAGATTCAAATCGAAAGATATCTAATCCTTATGCATGAATGTTGATATTTGAATATGTGATTGACATTGATTTTGAACAAGTAGGGGATTGTTGTATTCTTGTTGTTCAAAATCATTATTTGGGAAGTGGGCCTTAAATAGGCTATATAGATGGATGACGTGGATTGCATTTGAACTCAAAATTTTGAAAATGATTTTTAAACTATGCGGTCGTATAAGCCATTCGGGCTCACGGCCGCATGGGGCACACTAAAGCCACCCAAGGCCAAAATGCCTATTGAAATGCAGCAGCATGGCAATAGCCCATGCTGGCGCATGGTTTCACATGCTCTAGTTTGCAAATTTAAAATTAGTTGCTTTTGGCTGAATTGTTGCATCTTTTCATGATAAGTTGGAATCATTTTGAGATGTATTGATGAAAAACTATAAATACATGATATTTTTTCAGATCAAACATGATTTTAATATAAAATCAATCCATATAATCTTTGAAAAAGTATCATATTTCTATACATGTTCATCTTCAAGTCTTCACTTGTTCATATTGAAGAAACAATTTTTTTCTTTGGCGTTCTTCACAAATGACTTGTTTAATCTTTCAAATTACTTGTCGAAAATCCTAAAAGCAATTGGAGATGAAGCAAATATCGTTTGAGGACAACGTTTGATCACGTGTTCAAGTCTTGCTATTCCATTCCAGTTTTTGGCGTTTCTTTCTTCATCTATTTTTCTCTCCATTATTACAATATTTCCGGCATAATGTGCTTAGATTTTGGTGAGTGTACAAAAATTGATGAAAGCTTACCTATTTGGCTAGTTCGGGAAGCCATTTTTGATGTAGCAACACACAAACACAAATGCACCGTCTCACAAGATTATGTTGTTAAACAATATTCGGTTGTGGTATATGGAAATAACAACTTATATAATGGTTTACCAACAGATGATGTGATAAGATTTAATTGGATCAAAATCTTATCAATCAAATAACTTTCCCACTTACATTTTGACATATAATCATTATGTAAAATATTAAGTCAATAGATGTACAAGAAGTATTTTCCTAGCAACTTTGTCAAAAAATCTTCTTTTCGCCTTTTTTTATGAAACCTTTGAATAATTAACTGGAATCGTAATTGATGACAATTTCAAAAAGGCACCTTTTTTTCCGCCAAGGATGGCTATATTGAGTCCACAATTTTCTTTTGTTACACCATTTTTCAATTGTGGTAAATGTCTCCAACCCGTGCATTATGGCACTTAACTATACCCACTTTTTTCCATCCTTAGTATAAGAAGGCATATTGCCTATGTAAATGAACGGATAGAAAACAAACACAAAAATTTCAAATTTTATCTTCTTATATATTCTTTGAAAGTTTGTTATCCTTCACTTTGGGCATCACCTCAATGTAGTTTTGCGATGTCATGAGATCTTGAAATACAGTCTTTCTTGAGCTTCTACACTCAGATCTCAAGCGTTGTGACGGTGATAGTATGTCAAAATTAAGGATGATTAGCTAAAAGTACTTTGAGTCATTAAGTTAAGACAAAATCCTTACCTCTTGTCGCATGTTCTTATTTAGACATTTTTAAATGTTGTTTGAGGTCAGTCATTGGGGAGACACATATCTCACGATTGCTATCTGCATTTCTCTCGGCTCTTGTCGTTTAAAAATGTTGCAGATTCATATCCTATTATCAACGTGTAAGTGGATAGTGTTGAAGATATAGAAAGAATAATTTCTATGATATTTTTTCAATAGTGTAGAATTATTTTCCTTAATGGTTGATTGTATAATTATTATGCAATCTTTCCTTTTAAAGTTATTTATAACCATATAAATAGAGTCTTTACTTTGTAATAGAAACAAGTTTATTATATACAATTCAACCAATTTTTGACATGGTATCAGAGTAGTTTCGATCCTAAACAAATTAACCTTTGGATTTCATTTTTGGCGAAGCCCCTAGTCCGGCTACCATTTTTTTTTTTTTTTTTNGTATAAAGTTTAACATCTTGTAATCTCTCCGTCTCGTTAAAATTGGGTAATTGTTTGTAGAATGAATGTGTTTGTTGGTATCAGAGCAGATTCAATCCTAAACAAATTAACCTTTGAATTTCATTTTCGGTGAAGCCGCTCGTCCGGCTACCAATGTTTTTTTTGTTTTTTGTTTTTTTGAGTCTGAATTTATTGGGCTGTTGGAGTAATTGGGCCATTATTTAATTGGTTTGATTTTACTGTGTAATATATGGATTTTTTTTTTTGTTCGAAGTTGGGCATTTTCTCCTCTTAAGCTTGTTTGGAGTTTCTCAACTTTTGGTATTCTGAAATTTGGTTCAGTTAATATGAAATTTGGTTTAGTATATGTCCAATTCATCTGAAATTTGGTTTAGCATATGTCACGTTCATCTGAAATTTGGTCTAGTTCATTTGAAATTTGATTTAGTATATGTCCAATTCATCTAGAATTTGATTTGGTGTTGGTTCGGTGTATACGAAATTTGAAATTTGCATCCAATTTTTTTGGTATTTGTCGAGCTAGAATTTGAAATTTGCATCCAATTAATTTGAATATGAAATTTATATATCTTTGGTTTAGTAGTGGATGCGTTGGTTACTTGCAAATATGAGTATTCATTCTTCCTCTCCAACCCCTATTGAGATTGACTATCATCTGATATCTCCTTCAAATCTTGGTAATGGTTTGGTTAGATTGATGAATGATAATTTTTATTATCATTAACTTTGAGTTATTTGTTCGGCTTGGTTGACATAAAAA
>CAIGRQ010093893.1:0-10014 GCA_903798375.1 Fraxinus sp. D2006-0159
CTATAGTTCGAAAAATTTAATTGGACAACGACAATGAAATGCACCGATGATATCTATTGTGTTTCAAACTCATAGGTTAATTCTCTTCCTACACGTTGATTTGCTTTGCTCGAGCGTGGATGATGGTGGATAAAAAAGCAATGTGCTATGGAGAAGTCGGTGACTTAATGTTTTAATTCGATAATGAAACGTTTATGTTTTTTTTATAATAAATAGATTTCCATGAACATCATATGTAGAACTATTCTAAGAATATTTTTATGAATAATTTATGTTTAAAAGTAGTTATGGTTATAAAAAATAACTTATAAGTTATCGTTTATCACAAAAATGTTAGCAAGATTTAGTGTTTTTGTTTTTATTAAAATTTCAGCTTCCCTTGACTTCAAAAATTCATTACTCAATTGTTATTTGAAATTTTTGAACGAAATTTTTGGGTACGGTGCTTCATTACTTCTATAGTTTGAATGATCATTCTCCAGCTCTACGTGTTTTGATAATTCTATAGAAATTGGATTTTTCCGAAAATTCATTCACGTGCGATGGTATGAATCTATAATTCGAATTTTCTAATTTGACAACGAAATGCACTAATGATATGTACTGAGTATCAAACTCATGGGCTAATTCCCTTCCTACAGGTTGATTTGCCCTGTTTGGGCATAGATGATGGTAGATGAAGATGCAACGTGCTATGGAGAAGCCGGTGACTTAATGTTTTAATTCGATTATGAAACGTTTATATATATATTAATAAAAATATTTCTATGAACATCATATGTGGAACTATTCTAGGAATATTTTTATGAATAAGGCATGTTTAAAAGTAGTTATGTATTATAAAAATCAACTTACAAGTTATCGTTTATCACAAAAATATTAGCGATAAGATTTAGTGATGCTGTTTTTGTTAAAATCTCAGCTTCTGCCCTTGACTTCAAAAACTCATAACTCAATCGTTCTTTAAAATTTTTTGACAAAACCAATGAAGCTTGATAGTCTCTTGGGTTAGCTACTGCATAAACTTGAAATATTGTCAATTCGATGTCTATATAATTTTATATATCACTTTAAGTAAACGGCGCTGGTTGTCTTCCAAATCGAATCGCTCCGAGTTTTGAAAGATATTTTAGTACCTGACGTGTTGTCAACGGAAGCCGATTTCTGGATATGTCATACCATAAGAAGTTTCTTACCTTCCCTTAAAATTTCGTGAAGTTTCTCAAAAACAAAAGTCTATAGAGTGATCAATTTAGTCGAGTTTTTTTTAGCAAAACACATCTGTCAGAGACTCGCTCATTCTTCCCTCTCTTAAAACTTGAAATTAGAGATTTGGATTTTTGGGAGTGGTTGAATTACAAGAGATTGGAGACAGCGGCTGAGTTTTGGATTTTTCAAGAATCCCTACTTACGAATTGTATTTCAGAATCTGTAAGGACACTGGGACGGGGGAAAGTGGAAAGACAGAGAAACATGAGTTAATTAAGATCGATTAGGTCAAGGAAAAGTGGAACATGGGTCTCATTAAAAACTGACGGTTCAAACGGGTGGACGATAGGTTGTTTGTTAAGCCATAAATCCATTAAACTCGGACCAGACCTGAGTTCAGTTCGACGATTTTCAGACTGAACCGACTGGTTTAATCTTGGTTTTATAACTATGTCTAAAAGGATCTAATAACACAACTTGTACAACAAATAAAATACACTAGTATCCCCTACATGTATGGCACAAGTTAAATTAGGAGAGTTCTTTACGGAGTATCGAAAGTTTGAATCCCCGAAAAAGCTATAATAAAACATTTATGTTGTAAGGCAGATGTCATGTATGTTGACCTATTGTCAATCTTATATTTTGATTATAACAAACAAAGTATTTTATATATCTAACATTTATTTTCGAATCTTCATTATTATTTGTTGCGAACTTGATGAAAATCGAGCATTCACAATCAAGCATTCTCAATCAGGTACTCGCGCCAAAACAATCGAAGACAAATCAAGAACTTGCGTCAAATTCAAAATCGTGCACTCGCACCAAATCAATCGAAGATATTAAAACTATATGTTTAAACTAACATGTAAAGGTAAAAATATTTTAATCCTTAGCAATAATTTATTGAAAGCTCAAGTAACGAACTTTTATGCACGATAAAAATTTACTTCGTAAAATCATTTGCACAATTTATTTTTTTTCAAAGCTAAGAATTTTAACTTAATTTTCAATTCGTTAGCATCACTTACCTTGTAAATTCTAAAGCCTACCTTGTTAGAAAATCAAAACGGACAAACCGGAGGAAAATGCTCTTTGTCCATCTGGATGTCCGGATGGTGAACCGGACGTCCAATTCACCTTCAACGGTAAGATTTTTGATTGTTTGATTTCTGACAAAGTAATGGCTATTCAGTCATCCGGTACTATTTCAAACATCTAGATGATCGTTCGGTTTGACAGAAAATTTCACTTTTTCAACTACTATAAATACAAACTCACTTGTCATTCATAAAATACAGCAAAACAACATTAAAGGGAGATTCTTATGAGCAAAATTGTATTGATATCTCATATCATTTATTATTATCAAATCATTTTAGATTTGAAAAACTTTTGATTAAATTAACTTTTAAAATCATTCCACACATCAAAGTTTTTTCTTATCTAAAACTCGAGCTTCATTCATTGCTATTCATGAAAAGTATTAGCATATTTCTCTCTTGGTACTTAATTTTGATCATATAATTTATTAAGAGAAAAGTTTCAATTTGTATTATCAATTTTCTTTAAACTTGTGGGTTGTGTTGAAGTCCTATAAAGCTCAAAATTGTAAAAGGATCGGTGCTCCTTATTTGTAAGTCATCGGAAGTTTTGTAAAGGATTGTATTGCACCACAAGTCAATCAATATAGTGAAATTGGCCTTACTCGTGTCAGAGAGCTTGATAACGGAGAACGTAGATCATTGCATTTGATCGAACATCTATAAATATACCGTTTGCATTCTCTATCCCTCTTTACTTATTGCTTTCATATTCGTGCTTATTATTTAAATTAACCCATCTAGTTATTACATAATTGATTATAGATTAATTTTCGAAAAAGTAATAAAAAACAATTCACCCTATCTTGGTTAGCTATTCTTGGACTATCAATTAGTATCAGAGCAAGATGCTTATTTTAAAATTAAGACTTCACAGTCTCAAGCAATGGCTAACCACAATAACCTTCAAAATCTCGATGGGCATTCCACAAATCGACATTCCTTCTTTGATGGTACACATTATAATTATTGGAAAGGTAGATTGATGATTTACATTCAATCAATTGATTATAATAATTGAAAGTCATTGAATTTGGTCCTTATGTGCCCATCAAGATTTTTAAAATTGAAGAAAAACCCGATCAATTTATTCCTAAACCTAGAGAGGAATATGATGAAAATAATAAAAGAAAATTGTCTTTGAATGCTAGAACCAAATTACTCTCAAATCGAAAATTGAATAAGGAACTACAAGTGAGAATATGAGCAATGAAAAGTTTGATGATCTTGTACTTCTCGTCAAAAAATGGAGAGACTTTCGAAATAATCGAAAGTTTCAAAAGAAATAAGAAAAGAGTGAAGAAAGAAGCAAGAAAAATGTTTGTTACGATTGTGACAAACCTAGTCACAAGAGAACCAAGTGTCCAAATAAAAAGAGAAATTTCAAGAAAAATGCACTCCAAGCAACATGAGATGAAAGCGACGATGATGATCACGATGAAAATGAAAGTCAAGAAGAGATCGTCAACATGTGCTTCATGGCAATCGATGATGAGGTAAATTCTATTAAATAATTCTCATATGGTAATTTATCTTCTTCTTATGATGAAATTTTAGAAAGTCGCTCTTAGTCATTCTATTTTTAAAAAGAAACATAAATTATTAAAAAATGAAATGAAGAAAATTTTCGAAACTAAAAGGGAAAATGATATGATTCATTACCATCTATACAACTTTACTATCGGATTTCAAAAAGAATGATGGATGCCATGTGTCATTTGGAGATAATGCAAAGGGAAAAATCATAGTAATTGGAAACATTGGTATTAGTTATTGATGTAGGGTTGGAAACTCCATTCGAACAAATGACTATTCAAGATCAACACAAGAAAATTCACAAGATGAACGTCAAGAAGGATAATATGTTCGATAAAGTAAAGAAAAGCCAACCGAGTCCAAAATGATTTACCTGTACCAAAAGAATTGAGGTTTGTTCCTTCTCATCCTAGAGAACTAATCATTGGTGATCTATCAAAATGTATTACTATTAGAGTATCTATTAAAAATCATTTAAGTAATTGTGCATTCATTTCACAAATTGAACAAAAGAACTTCAAAGAGGTCGAGTTTGATGAATTTTGGATTCTAGCTATGCAAGAAGAATTTAATCAATTTGATTGGAATCATGTTTGGAATTTAGTTGCTAGATCAAACGATCAATTTGTCATCGGTACTAAATGGTCTTTAGAAATAAATGTGATGAAAATGGAATAATTGTGCATAACAAGGCTAGATTAGTGGCTCAATGTTACAATCAAGAAGAAGACATCGATTTTGAAGAAACATTTGCACCGATGGCTAGATTAGAATCAATTCGCATGCTTCTTGCATTTGATTGTCATAAAAACTCACTCTCTATCAAATGGACGTCAAAAGTGATTTTCTTAACGATTTTATTCAAGAAAAAGTGTTTATTGAACAACCATCCAGTTTTAAAAATCACAACATCTGGACTATATTTTCAAATTTCGAAAAGCTCTCTACGATTTAAAACAAGCTCCTAGGGCTTGGTACGAACGATTGAACACTTTTCTAATTTCAAATAGTTTTTTAATAGGAAAAGTGTATATCACTCTTTCTGTTAAAATTCAAAAGAATGATATGATCATTGTTCAAATTTATGTTGATGATATTATATTTGGTGCTACTAATATTTATTTTTGTGAAGAGTTTTCTAAGTGCATGAGCATGAAATTTGAAATGAACATGGTGGGAGAACTTAAATTCTTTCTTGATCTCCAAATTAAGCAAACTTGTGATGGAATTATCATCATCCAATGTAAGCACATATTGGACATACTCAAGAGGTTCGACATGGATGACTTGAGGCCAATGAACACCCCTTTAAGCACATCTATAAAATTGGACAAGGACGATCAAGGTACGCTCGTTGATATAACAAGATATTGAGGTATGATTGCATCTATTCTTTACTTAACCGCAAGTAGACCCGATATTATATTTAATGTGTGTGTCTATGTGTTAGATTTTAATCAAATCCTAAAGAATCACATTTTAAGGTCGTGAAACGAATATTTAAATATCTTAGTGGCACTAGAACTTTAGAGCTTTGGTATCTGAAGGGAACCCACATTGATCTACTTAGCTATTCGGATGTCGATTGGGTTGGGTTCATAATCAATGGAAAAAGCACTAACGGAACGTGTCATTTTCTAGGCTTTGCCTAGTATCATGGTTTAGTAAGAAACAAACTCCGTTGCTTTATCTACCGTCGAAGCCGAATATATTTCTGCCGCTAGTTATTGTGCACAAGTTCATCATATACCTATTATGTGTGATAACACTAATGCCATAAACTTGTCTAAAAATCATATTTTGCACTCAATGACGAAGCACATAGAAATTAGACATCACTTCCTAAGAGACCATGTTTAAAAGGGAGACATTGTGTTAGAATTTGTAAACACGAAAAATCAATTGGCCGATATCTTGACAAAACCTCTAGCTCTTGATTGTTTCTCACATATTAGAAGATGTTTATGAATTATTGATGAATTTGAAATACATGATTAAGTTCATAGCTACGCGCGCTCACATTTTTTATCACATTATTTCATGGGCACCATATTTACATGACTTAGTATGTTTTTTTTTTAAAAAAAAAGGAGGATCGGGACAAGAAATCGGACTTTCGAATTGAATCTGACCGTCCGGACAAGCATCTGGTTTGACAGAAAACTTTTTCTGTCAAACTGGACGTCCGGAGGGCTAAACCGGACATTCCGTTCAGCGACGGACAATTTTTAAAATCATGAACATGTTCATTTTGTTTTCATTATTCTTCCACTTTTCTCTCTCTAATTCTCTTCTCCATCACTCAATCTTCCATTTCAAATCATCAATTACACATCCAAATCAAAAACTCAATTAGTTTTACATCTCAATTCATCAAGAAATTCATCCACTACATTCCAATTTCACCAAATCAAAACCCTAACCTCACATATTTCTCTCTCTATTTTCAATCTTGATTTCCAACAATGTCGAGCTCAAAATGAACGGGAGAAAGGCTCAAGAGCACGATGAGGCAATCTTCTCCACCATCCTCCGACAAAGAGTTCGATTTGGAACCCGAGATGCCGGCAACGCATTTGAAAAGTCCCCATTTTAATAGGTAAAAATGTTGATTTTGCGGATTTTACTATTGAAGCACCCACATTTCATATAGAATTTTTTTTTAAAAATATAGGTTGAATTTCTATTGAAATTTTAGAAGAGCATGCATATCCACGACTTATGAATTTGTTTTTACCAAAACATGTCTCTTACATCCCATTCCGGTGATATTTCACGTTTGATTAAAAATAAACGCATTGTCATAAACAAAGCTCTCATTCGTAACATTTTGGAACTTGAGGTGTGTGAAAGACAAGTTTTTCTTCACAAAGCATATCCCACGTTAGAAGACTATGACCTTACCAAGGCTTGTCGTCGTGTCACCGGAAACTTTTTGAAAATATCACGAAAGTTGGTGCAAATCAATTGACTCTTCCATGCAAGGTTTAATAAAACATCATTTCAAATGTTATACTACCACGGAAGGGTCATCGGGATGAAGTAAGTTCGTTTGATCTATTTCTTCTCGACTCTTTTCTTGTCGGTGGGAAACTTGATTTTCCCACCATTGTATTAGGACTCATGAAGCTTGTCCATTCCTCACGACATGTTAAAGCTTTACCATATGTCATGCTTCTCACTAAAATTTTTAAACACTTTAACGTTTCATTAGACGATGAGACATTTGTCCAACTTTGACCATCAACACTATAAACATCAAAACCCTCAAACACATGAAAATAACTAAAGAAAATGGTTAGTTGTGGCACATACCAAGGGGTTCGACCCCACGTCAGGTCCTTCGACTTTACCATTTAAGGGAGACGACGAGGGTGTATCGAAAGCTCCTATACATCCTCATGACATTTCAGGCTCCAATATCCCTCTGTCTTCAGGAAGTGGCTTCACGTTTATCGAGGATCAATACAACATGTTGAATGTCCGCATCAACTCCCTCACATCCTCTTTTGATGGCCTCGACGGGATGCTTCATCAGATGCAAGCTTAGAAGGCAACCATACAAACTCAACAGGCCACCATAATAGCTCAGCAGAAAGTCATTCAAGCACAACATGCAGGAATACAGGTTTAGCAGAATGCCTTCTACACCCATTTCTATGCTCACTTCCCTCCTGCGGAGCAGTAGTCATTAATTTTTTATTTATGATGAATTTCACCTTATTTGCTTTACGATGGATGTTTATTTTTTCTCCATGATGAATATTTCACTATGATTTCAATTCTATGCGATTTCCTTTAGGTAATGCTTTATATTTTATTCTTTTTGCCTATGGTTGTTTTCATTCCCTACTTCTTGTTCTTTTTGCTTATGCTAAAAGGGGCAAAATATATGTACGATGATATGCATGCTTGACTTGTATAAGAAAGGGGGAATAACATTATATGAATGCTTGATCTATAAAAGACAAGGGGAATGGTATATCAATCTACGAGTCATATAAGATCAAGTATTTTTCGTATTGCAAATCATCGTTTATTTGTCACAATCAAAAAGGGGAAAATTGTTAACATATGGTCGATCTGATATTTTTATTATAACAAACAAAGTATTTTTGTATATCTAACATTTATATTCAAGTCTTCATTGTTATATGTTGCGAACTTGATGGAAATCGAGCAATCACAATCAAACATGGAAATCGAGCATTCTCAATCGTGTATTCGCGCCAAAATAATCGAAGACAAGTCAAGCACTTGCGCCAAATTTAAAATTGAGCGACAAATCGTGCACTCCTGCCAAATCAATCGAAGATATTAGAACTATATGTTTGAACTCACTTGTAAAGGTAAAATACTTTAATCCTTAGCAATGACTTATTGAAAGCTCAAGTGACGAACTTTTATGTACGATAATAGTTTACTTCGTAAAATCGTTTTCACAAAAATTATTGTTCAAATGTAAGAATTTCAACTTAATTTTCAATTCATTAGCATCATTTACCTTGGAAATTCTGAAGCCTACCTTGTCAGAAAATCAAAACGGACAAATCGGAGGAAAATATTGTCTGTCCATCCGGACGTTCGGATGGTGAATAGGACATCTAGTTCACCTTCAACGATCAGATCTTAATTTTTGACAAAGTAACGGCTATTCAGTCGTTTGGTACTGTTCCGGATGTATGATCGTCCGGTTCGATAGAAAATTTTACTTTTTCAACTGCTATAAATACTAACTCAATTGTCTTTCATAAATACCAAAAAAAAAAAAAAACCATTAAAGTGAGATTCATAGGAGCAAAATTGTATTGATTTCTCATATCATTTATTGTTATAAAATGATTTTAGATTTGAAATTTTTTTTTTTTATCAAATTAACTTTTAAAATCATTCCACACATCAAAGTTTTTATTACCTAACACTTGAGCTTAATTCATTGCTATTCATTAAAAGTGTAACCTATTTCTCTATTAGTACTTAATTACGATCATATCATTTATTAAAAGAGAAGTTTCAACTTGTATCATTAATTTTCTTTAAACTTGTGGGTCGTGTTGAGATCTCGTAAAGCTCAACGTTGTAAAATGATAGGTGCTCCTTGTTTGTAAGTCATTGGAAGCTTTGTAAAGGATTGTATTGCACCAAAAGTCAATCAACATAGTAAAATTGGCTTTGCTCGTACTAGAAAGCTTGGTAACGGTGGACGTAGATCATTGCGTTGGATCGAACCTCCATAATTATACCGTTTGCATTCTCTATCACTCTTTACTTATTGCTATCATATTCGTACTTATTATTTAAATTAATTTATCTAGTTATTACGTACTTGAGTATAGATTAATTTTTCGAAAAAAATTTTAAAAATCAATTCACCCTTTCTTAGTTAGCTATTCTTAGGCTATCAATGTAGAGATAAGATCATGATATACTTTATCACCCCTGTAGAGGTCCATTCACACGTCATAAATGGGGGTCCATGGGGAGGAGAATCGCTTCTCGAATATCCAGTCCAAGTATGTATAAGTTGTGATTGCCTTCGATTTACACGGTTGGGGAATCAAGAGGAAGGCCGCCACTTTTCCGGAGTAATCGGATGAAACTTGAATACCTGAGTTTTTAAAAAGTAAAATACATTAGTATACTTGGTATATTATATTAGACGGTATTGAATAGGACAATAGACGTGATTTCAATTTTTTCTTTTTTCTTCTATTATATCAAATCCAAGCTACCAAACCTGCCTTAAAGTTTAGCATGAAACGTTGGGAGGACTTGATGATAAATCATATGAATCTACCAGTATGCTGAATTATACAAACATATATAAACCTAATTCGGTTTAGGAATTTGAATCTAAATTGGGAACAGTCTTTGGATGGACTTTCTTGACCTCAATAGGTAAGCATAAACACTTTCTCCTCTTCAACAGCTGTTTTTTTTTTCTCTTTGTTATCTTGTTAGAATCGTTTATTTTCTCTACAGAAACTGCTTTTTTCTTGGTTCTCTTGTTTTCCATCTCTCTAAATCTTCTCCCTATGAAGAAGCTTGCTCATAGCAAAAACAACTTCAGCAATATCAACACTACGAGTGGATTTAGATTACACTAGAGCATCTCCAATCGTGGTGTAAAATAGATGCAAGTTATAATTTAGATTTCCAAAGT
>CAIGRQ010093895.1:0-11211 GCA_903798375.1 Fraxinus sp. D2006-0159
TTTTTTTTGGTTTTGATCGTTGGTGGTTTGCTAGGTTGCCTGGTGGATCTATCAGTTGGGATGGATTTGGATGGTATTTTGTGTGATGGTGGTGGTGGTGGTGGTGATGGTGTTTGTATGGTGGCAGTTTTGTGGTGGTCGATTTGGCGGTTTAGGGTGGGTTTTATTTAATTTGGCGGTGGGACTGTGGCCATGGCGATGGCGGTGGTGCTGGCGTGGGTTCAGATATGGGTGAAGGTGGTGGTGTGGTGAGGTGGTGATGTTGGTGGTCGTGGTGATAGTGGTTAGGTGAGTTGTCGGTTGTGGTTGCGGCGTCGGAGTAGGGTTAGGATATGTAAGACGATGGTGGTGGTGATGTGGTGGTGTACAGTCTTTCTAACCAATAAATTTGTTAATTGTGATCGTAAAGTACATTGTCGCCTGTGACCGAAAAATAATATGTGACCTATTATTTTAATAAGTTGTGACATATTAAATATGTAATTTGTGACCAAAAATAATGCATGCCCAATTAATTTGAGAATGTCACCAATAAGATAAATGAGTTGTGACCAATAAAATTTTCAATTCGTCATCGATAAATAATATGACTTAAAAATTGTTACTATGACTCACAATTTTTTAAGTTGTAATCGAGTTGTGACCAATAATAATTTTGATTTTGTAATTGATGAATAATCCATGACTTATAAAATTTTCTATTTGTGACTAAGAAATAACATGTGACCTATAAAATTCTTGATTTGTGACAAAAAAATAAGTTGTGACTAATAATTTGATAAATTGCGATCGATTTGCAAGGAATAAATGAGTTGTCAAGGTCACAGTTCACTGGTCACACATTTAAGTTCACAAGTCACAGTTATTTTGTATAAGCCACAAATTAATATAAGCCAGTCACAGATCAATATGATCAATTAATTTGATAGTTGTGATCATATTGTATAGAACTGCAACCAATTAATTAGTCATAAAGGTCACAGTTCACTGGTCATAGGTTTGAATTCACAAGTCATAATCATTTTTTATAGGTCACAGATCAATATTAACGACCTACATGTCGTTTTGTAGAGACACAGTTCAAATTTATAGGTTACAGGTCAACATTAACAGGTTACAGGTAACAATTGTTAGAGTCAGAGTAGTCGTCGGAATAAAGAGGTAGCGGAACGATCACCGGGATAGTTATCGAAAAAATCACCGAAATAATTGTTGAAATCAGATCAATCGCTGGAATAGTCGTTGAAAAATTCATTGGAAAGTTGGCCGGGAAATTCGTCGGAATGGTCATTTGAAAATTCGCTGGAACGGTCGCCAGAGTATAGTGGTGACCGGAACAGTCACCGAAATAGTTCCCGGAGCGGTAGGGGTGGTGAAAGTTGGGTGGGTTAATTATATTATATTAGAATTAAATATTTAATAAATTGATTTAATAGTTTATTATTATATAAATAAAAATAAAAAGAAAATAGATTTTTGAAATTTGAAACTTGTTTTCTTATTTTTGAAATGGCATAAACTAAACATCTTAGTTATGAAGTCTTCCCGTATATATTTAGGCATGATTGGGCCTATTCTTTTTATTGGGCCTGTGTTGATTAGTATATTTGGGCCTATTTATTTTACTGGATATAATTGGGCATGTTCTTTTTATTGGGCTGGTTTGTTTTGATTGGGCTCATTATTGGAGTTGCATCTTAAAATCGTTTCAATTGGGCTTGTGCTTGTTGATTCCAGTACATCTAATTATATGACTAGTTCTCCTGATACTTATAGCAATATTCAGACATATAAAGGATCCTCATACATTTAGATTGCTAATGTCAATCAGTTACCTATTCATGCTTTGGAGATGTTAATTCCTCTGTTAGAGGTGCTTTTGTATCCCATACACTTTCCACTAGTATTATATCTATAGGCCAGTTGGTCGATAATAACTGTGATGTTCGATTTTCTTGTGATGACTGTCTTGTGTAGGAGTAGGTGTCGGGAAAGATACTCGCGAAGTGGCCTAAAGTGGATCAATTATTTCCTCTACACTTTTCCATTCCTCGAATTATATCTATGGCTTGTACTAATGCTAACAATAAAAATAGAGTATGGCACAAACGGTTGGGTAATCCCAACTCCATTGTTTGATCTCATTTAATAAACCATGGTTTGTTGGATAATAAAGATCAATTTTCATCTTATATTTCTCTTAATTGTTCCACATGCAAATTATATAAGAGTAAGTCTCTTTCGTTCCCTTGTCATGGTAGTCAAGCTAAAAAAGGTTTTGATTTGGTTCATAGTGATTTGTGGGTATGTCTCCCGTTCTATCTCATGCGCATTATAAATACTTTGTTACATTCATGGATGATTATAGCAAGCATACCTAGATATATTTTCTTCATTCCAAAGCTGATCTATCTTTCAAAAATTTGTCACTTATGTTGAAACTAAATTTTCTTCGGGTATTAAAGTATTAAGATCTGATTCAGGGGGTGAATATATATCTCATAAGTTCCATGATTTTCTTTACCAAAAAGGCATTATTTCCTAGCCCTTTTGTCCATATACATCTCAACAAAATGGTATTGGTGAACATAAGAATGACCATCTGTTAGATGTTGTTCGTATATTATTGCTTGAATCTTCTATTCCACCTAAATTCTGGGTCGAAGCTTTATCTACAACAACCAATTTAATTAATCAGCATCCCAACTATCTTGACATGCATACATTTGGTTGTATTTGTTTTGTTAATTTACCTCATCATGAATGCAGCAAGCTTTCTGCTCAATTTGTTGCGTCCGCATTTATGGGTTATAGTACTTCTCACAAAGGTTATGTTTGCTATGATCCTGGCTTTAATAGATTTCATATATCTCATCATGTTGTATTCTTCGAAAATCAAAAATTCTTTCCCACTCATGTTGAGTCTTTGACTGAGATAAATGTTCTTCCACAATTTGATGATGTACCTTCTACTCTTGAACGGTTCAAGCCCGGATCTAGGTACGAACGCCACCGCCTAACTTTGCCCCCTTCCTGAGCTTGATCCGCCATCTGAGCCTACTTGGACGATGCCTTAAGAGACTGAGCTAGATTCTAGCACTATTCCTTGTTGCTCTACCCGAATTTCTCATTCTCCGGATTGGTGTAGAGTTTCTCATACATCTCTTCATGCTACTTTGGCATCCATCCTTATTCCTACATGGTATTCTGAGGCTGTCAAGCATGAATGTTGGCGTGAAGCAATGACGAAGAACTTTGCGCTCTTAAGGACAATCATACCTGGGATGTTGTACTTTGTCTTGCAAACTCCGTTGTGACGGGACTTTGGATTGATGTAAGGCATGGTTGGTTACACTAGGTGACCAACAGGAATATAAGGTGGATTATGAAGAGAGTTTTGCTCCAATTGCCAAAATGAATACAATACAAACTGTTATTTCTATTGCTGCTTCCCAATGTTAGTCGCTTTATCAAATGGATGTGAAAAACACCTTTATCCATGGTGATCTCAAAGAAGAGGTTTACATAACGCTACCTCCAGGCCTAACCTCCACATTTTCCTCAAATGTCTATAAATTGAAGGGCTCGTTATTGGGCTAAAACAAGCTCCATGAGCCTAGTTTGACAAGTTTCGATCTACATTGCTTCATTTTACTTCCAACAGAGCCAGTATGACCCTTCCTTGTTTCTTTGCAATACCTTTACTAGTATTGTTCTTCTCCTCATCTGTGTTGATGACATTGTTATCACCGGTACAGATTCTACCTTGATTATTCGTTTACAGCAGTACTTTCAAACATCATTTCGTATGAAGGATCTTGGTTCTCTTACGTATTTCTTAGGACTTGAAGTTCACACTGATCCCTCTGGTATTTTCCTGAATCAACATAAGTACATGCATGATTTGATTAAGTTGACCGGTATTCAAGATTCATCTATTGTGGATACTCCCCTAGAAATGAACATAAAATATCATAGTAAAGAGTATGATCTTCTGTTTGATCTTACCATGTTTCGTCAACTAGTGGGCAGTTTAAATTATCTATCACTAGGCCTAATATTTCCTTCGCGGTCCAGCAGATTAGCCGATTTATGCACACTCCACATCATCTCCATTTTGCTGTTGTTCGTCATATCATTCGATATCTTCGAGCACACCTAGTCATAGATCAAAGACGGATGGAGGGGGCTGGGCTGTAGCTAGAGGTGGCAATGGGCTGAGCCAGCCATGCCAACACGAGCTCGGCTCGTGGGCATTGGGACGAGCTCGCCCAAGGCGAGCCGAGCCAAGCGGCTTGGCTCGGCTCGCGGCTCGTCCGGTTTTTGAATTTTTTTTAATATAATTTATCCACTATTTCATCCTTAAATTTTTTTTTTTAATAAAATAGGGCTCGTGGCTCTCCTAAATGAGCTGCTCGGCTCGTCTACCGAGCCCCCTGCTCGGCTCGTGCTCGGGCTCATTTTTTGACGAGCCCGAGTGGCTCGTGGGCGTCTACAGTACGAGCCAAATAGGCGAGTCGACGAGCCGCTCGACTCGATTGCCACCACTAGCTGTAGCCCCTCTCCAAGGCCCAAAAAAATTTGGCGGTATTTTTTGTTTTTTTTTTTTTTTGTAAAAACCAATTTTTTATGTGTAAATTTTCTTTTTCACGTATTAGCCTGACCTGAAATTTTTTAGCCAGGTCTTGTATCCAATCCTGGATCCGTCCCTGTCGTGGATTATTTTTTCTTTCCAGCTCTCCTATTCGTCTCATTGCTTTTAGTGATGCCGATTGGGCTGACTGTCCTGACACCCGACAACTTGTTTTAGAATTATGCATATTTCTTGGTGATTTTCTGATCTCCTGGAAGAGCAAGAAACAAGATCGGGTTTCTAAGTCCTCTACTGAATCTGAATATTGGGCGATATCTGTTACCCACTCCGAGATCATTTGGCTTTGTGGCCTTCTAGCTGAACTTGATTTTCCTCCGTCTACTCCTACTCCTCTCCATACTGATAACATGAGTGCCATTCAAATTGCTATTAACCCTGTTTATCATGAGCATACAAAATATATTGAGGTTGACTATCATTCTATTCGAGAGTCTTGAGTTACGTATGTAATTTCTCTTCCTCATACCGCTGTCCTTCAAATAGTTGATATTTTTACAAAAGTCATGACCCGACAGCATCAATTTGAAGGAGGTGTTAGTAGTATATAATTGTGGAATGATATCTGTAATTAGTGTATATACCATGCAAAGCTATCAAGAATTATGTAACAACTGATTTGGAGCCTTGTAATTTGCAATATTTCATCTATTTATTGAGAGAAACTCTCAAATTGAGAGACATTCTAACTGAAATAAACTAGTTTTGTCAATATAAAGGCATCCAAACTTTTGTTCAGAATGTATTCATGGAGTTAAGATCTTTTCATTATCCTTAATGCCGAAGGCCAAAAGGCGAACGAGGTTTCGGTGTTGAAGCTTTGCATACAATTTTGTTCTGAAATTCATTATTTCCCGGTAAAGAACAACTCGACAACCACTTCACTGAAATTTCTAGCCCTCGAGGAAACATTCTCTGCGAGAGTTGTGAGCTAGAATCAATACAAAATGAAGTACAAACTTTGTTGTAGCAAAAAATTATGGACAGAACAATAGTTAAACCTTGTAAATAGGACCAAATCCCCCACGTCCAAATTTATGTATGTCTGAGAAGTTCTCGGTAGCAGCTATTATAACATCACAACTGTAGAAAGGAATATTGATATATACCACTCTTGTTGTCTCCCTCCAACTTATCTGAGGAACTTTTGGTTTCAATTTGCAACGTGCCCTTATACCTAAATGCTAATGATGATCCCTAAACTCCTTTTGTAGTCCCAGATTTATGCATATGATATATGCATATCATAACAGTGGCCAATAGAACTATAACAACCGCAATAGAACCCACAACAGAGCCGATTATAAGTATTTTTCTTTTTTTATTATTTGAAAACTGAGATGCAGAGGAGAAAACTCTAATGTGGATCATTCTTTTATTGCCATTATTTTTTGTGGGTTGTTGTAAATCCATCAGTTCCCCATTCCAAACCAAGCATGCATTGTCTTCATAAGAATAAGTTGTACAATTGCAATTACTCGTGCAAAATTATTCACACTCTCCAGCACTCCCTGTGATCACAATGTGAATTTGCAGGTAACCTAACAAGATTATTCACTAGAAACTTGTCTTTTCTGTCATTTGTACAGTTCAAAAGGATCTGTCTTACACATCCATCTGAATACTCCTTCAAAATCCAATCATTCTTCTACCTTTGCTTAAATCCTGCTAAACAATTACACAAGTGCATTGAATTCTGATTGTAGTTACCAAATGCCCCACAATAAGCATACACATCACATTGCTGCCCGAGTTGAAACCAAGGAAAATCCCACTCCTTCGTATTCCATGATGTCAGCTTAATTTGTCTAGAAACATCCATTGCATATCGAGATTTAATGGAAGGATTATAAAGAGAATATGTGTAGTAACTCCCATTAACGTTGTTAGCATAACTATGATTATCTTTATTATTCAATCTCATCTCAGGGATTAAACTGAAAAAGAGCCCTTTCCAAGCTCCACTAGTCCAGCACCATTCAGTCCTATGCCATCTTATAATAATCTGACTCCCATTCTGGATCTAATTCAAAAGAGGAAAGCCTAGGTTTAGGATCCTCAGAGTTTTTCCAAGAAGTTGTCATGGTTCCAGTGGGATGTATGGGCACCTAAATCCCACATCGAAAGTAAATCCCACATCGAAAGTTTAAGCTTCCTTTGTGTGATTTATATTGGTTTGGGTTCTCCAATCTTATTAGCTTGCTTTTGGGGTCTGGCTCTCCCAATTGAGATACGTGACATTAGTATCAGTTTTCACGAGCTAGAGCTCACTTCACAACCTCGAGCTTCCAATAGATCAAATATGGAGTTCCTTCAGCTGAATGAGCTGAAATTGTAGCCAAATAAAATGGAAAATAGAATAGAAAGGCATAAAATGAGGAAAATGCATAATCAGAAAAAGACAAGAAGAAGAATAGAACATTAGAAGCAGAGGAGAAAAAGAGCAACAGAGAAGAAGAAGAAGAATAAAGGAAAAAAACAGGGAAGAAGCAGAAATTCAGGGAGACATTGGCTGCAAGCCAAACTCAATTTCATTTCAATTCATCGATCTTTTTCCAAATATAGAGATATAAGTATATATAAAACAAAACAACAACCCTAAAACTAAAGGGCATTGGGCTAGCCCACTAACCACACATGCCCAATTACATAAAATAAGAGTAAATGAAGTTAACCATGTCATCCTTTCCCCTTAAATTAACATTGTCATCAAGGTTCAAAGTCAGGATGTCTTCTTTGTATGTTGATAACAACTGGCTCATTCTCTTCACCATCATTAGATTAAGCAGGCAGTGCAAGATGACATATGCATGGTTAACATTATATGTGCCACCCTCTACTAGCATTTCTTTAATCAACTTCTCACTTTCTGATTTCTGAATCAAAAGGGAATCTATAAGGCCTTATTCCAAATGGTTGTTCTCCCTCTTTCAATGGAATATAGTGGTCAGGTAACCTAGGAAGAGGTAATCCTATTTGCTCTTCAAACACCTTTGGAAATCTTTTGATGACCTTCAACACTTGGTCAAGCATATCCTCACCTTTCTCCTCCTTGATATGGTATAGTTGTCGCACTATCCCATAATGGTCCTTTATCAACATTATTCCCTTCTCCTTAATCCCCATCATCTTGGCAGGATATTTAGACATTCCACTCTTCAATTTTATTAATTCACTATTACTCCTGAACTGGATGCACCCTTGTACAAAATCAAATGTAACTGGACCAAATTGGCTCATCCAATTTACCACTAGTACCATGTCACTCCAAGCTAGCTCAAGTGTTCTAAGTTTAGATTGAAACTCCCATCCCTATACCTCCTACATCACTGGGTGACCGAAGGCTTTATTTTCTAGTTTTTCCCCACTGGCTACCTTAACTGTAACCTGGTTAGTTTCAACAATGGCATATTTCACCTCCTTGACTAGTTTTTCATCAACGAAACTGTAGGTGCTCCCACTATCAATGAGTATGGAGACTTTCCTCCCTTTGATCACTCCAGGAACTCTAATGGTTTGGTGTTGCTACCTCCCAGCCAATGCATTAATGGATATCTCCATTATCTCCTCACCTCCTGATTCTCCTTCAGACTCATAGCCTTTATCTTCATTTGGTCCCAATTGTTTAATTTTGCTAAATGTCTCAACCACTCATTCATCAATAGTTTCTGAAAACCTCCTGCAAAGCTTCTCAGAGAATAAACTCCAATCCGCCCTAGAATGGTTTACAATGAATCCATAAAACCATATATAAGCCTTTCCTTCCAAATGCAAATCAGTAATTCCCAACCTAAGTTCATTAGGAGTCGGTGGATCTAGAAATACTCCCTAGCCTTCCTAACCCACTCCCTAGGCCTTTCTCCCTCAAACTGAAGAAAATCAATTTTAGGGTGTTTTGTATTTCCCTTGTACTCTCCCCTAGTACCAGTGCTTCCTTTAGTGTTGATAGCCCTAGGTGTAGAAATCATTAACCCAGGTCGCACAGTAACTACAGATTCTTCTACTCATTTATTTTTTGGTCAATCTTTAAATCCACAGGCATTTGAGTTATCATAGCTACTAATTTCTCATATTTCTGATTCATATCTAAAACCGTACCTTCCATAGTCTCCGACGGTGTCCAATTACTTGTAGCGTCTATTCTTTGGAGGTCAATTTGTTTTCATATCTATTGGTGAGTGTCTTGAATGAGGTACCCAAATCAGCAGCCTCCATATCTAGCTTCTGCAAATGGTCATCTACCACTTTGGCCCTTGTATCTATGGTTTGTGAATGCCCAGTATAATACGTCTACTCTGATACCATTTGTCATGTATCTCAATCAGGAGAGCCAGATCCCAAAAGCTAGCTAATGAGGTTGGAGAACCCAAACCAATATAAACCACACAAATGAAGCTTAAACTTCCAATGTGGGATTTAGGTGCCCGTACACCCCACTGGAACCATAATAGAAGTGAACTTTCTTTGTTTTTGTACGTTTATCATGGGCAAGGCTGCTACCAGGAAACAACGTATCTGTCAAAACTTTGTCAAAATCCTTCACTTGTCCTAGGTTCTAACTCGTCTCTCAAAACTAAATTTCCATATCACCTAGAGTTTCCACTAAAGAATTTGAGGTTGTCCAGTTTACATATGTGTACCAAATTGCAACCTGGGACTCATCCATAAACATCAAATTCCAATCTAAAATCTTAAATTCTGCAGAATTCATGTTTGAAACGGGTGTATCCCTATTTGCTACCCAAACGATGGTCATTGGAGTAACGTTTCGCACCAAATTCCAATATAATAACTGGAAGAAGTACCTGGTGTGAAGAATCTTAGTTCAAAGATGTTACCAGAAGAGACAATTGTCTGACTTCTAGAAACAGGATGATTTACTGTAGCGCTGTCGCTCCTCTAGAATGATCGATGTTTATAGAGAAACATAGGAAAAACAACACAGAGAGAATAAACCAACAAGTATTCTTCGGGATCATAGTTGGACAAGATGAGAGAGAGAGAGAGAGAGAGGAACCAGAAGCATGGTGGTCATTATTTCCATTTTAAAGAGTTTTGAATAGTATTTTTTGGGAGAATATATAATTAAAAAAATAAGAAACAATTTTGGATTTACGTGCAGAATATTTTATTGTGTAAATGTGTGGTTAAAAATAATCTTATAGAAAAAAGAGTTTTAAAAAAATGGAAATCGTACAAGGCGAAGTGGTTTTTTGTCAACGTGTGCTATTTACAAAAGAAAGGCCATTCACTTATAATTTTCCGATTCTACTAGTCAAATGATGCTGGCCTACTTTTAGGGATGGCAATTTGGCTCGCTGACTCGTCATGGGAAAAGCCTGAGCCGGCCCATCTCGCGGCTCAAAAAAACCAAGCCAAGGCTCGGGCCGAGCCCCATTTTGTGACGTCGTCTCGAGCCCCAAGTCGGCCCATGTCACGGGCTTTTTCAGCCCGTGACAATATTAAACAAAAAAAATAAGACAAGTTCGTATGCTGCCGTTGAGGCTCTACTGCCTCAGTAGATACGTCAACAAATACACAGGACAAATTCAGATTTCAGATGAAATTTGACAATTCATATTTCAAATTGGAAACCATTTTTTTTTTTTTTGGTTATAAATAGGAGTTAAGTTTTAAAATTTCATATCAATTTTCTTCAATCAGTTTTAACTTGCAGTATTCTAGTTTCAACTTTAATCTCCAATTTCTTTGCTCCGATATTCACTTCCTAATATTCTAGTTTCTTTGCTCTAATATTCAATTTCTTTGCTCTAATACTCTAGTTTCAAGTTTCAACTTCAATCAGTATCTTTTGCTATAATAACCATTAAATATAGATGGATTTTACTAGTGATAAGGTTAATCAGTTTAGGGGTAGTTCGAGTACTCCAACCGGCTACGATGTATCTCAAAATGTTCCAATTGATTTGGAGGATATCGAAGAGGAAGAAGTACCCGAGACTAAAAGGTCGAAAAAAGAATCCTCGGATTGTTGACAACATATGACACGTAAAAAAGTTGGTGTTCAAAATGGAGTTGATATTTGGAAAGCATGTTGCAATTATTGTGACAAAGAACTTAGGTGGAAGCCATGTTCAAGCACAATGCATTTTGAATAGACACATATTAAGGAGTTGCAAAGCAAAACCAGTCGGTCACGATCCGAAACGAACTGAACTAGTGTTTGGCGGTTCTGGTTATACTCTTTCCACCTTGTATATTCACAGGAAAGATTTCATGAATGAATGGCTGCATATGTGGCTATAGCAGAGATGTCGCTTACAATGATAGAGTCAACACACTTTACCCGACTCGTGCAGAATTATCTCCAACCCATGTATACTCCTTATTGTAGAAATACTCTTCGTTCATATACTATAAATTTATATAACAAAAGAAAACAAATTGCTATTGAACAACTAAAAACTTTTAATAGTATTATATCGTTTACCTCTGATTTATGGACCGATGGTAATTGAAAATGTTATATTGCTGCTACGACTCATAACATTGATCACCTGTGGCTTCTACTTAAAAGAATTATTGCATTTAGATGTGTA
>CAIGRQ010093900.1:0-12431 GCA_903798375.1 Fraxinus sp. D2006-0159
CTTTTATATACTTATAGTAGCTCTAGTTGCAATTTCTATGTAAATGGTATATTTGGAAGTTTTTCTTTATGTAAAACTTCTGTAAGTGAACAGTTCTGTAAGAATAGCTTTCTTCATCGAAATATAGGTTTAGGTAGAATACCGTTAGAATTAAATAGATATTTTTCTCATAACATGCTTAATATTTTAGAAGGAAAAGGCCTAATGACCAGGGTCATTGATCCATTCCAAACAGTGGCGCCCCCTATTAGAAGGGGGGCTCCAATAGGGGCACCAAGTGGCACCCCTGTTTGGAATGGGTCATTGACCCTGACCCTATAGCAGGGCTCATTTTAGAACTAGTAGATGTTAAAAAAAAAAAAGACCGAACGAGAATCAATATCCAATTATTTTTCTTATAGCATGTGATCAAATAATATTTTCACTTAGTACTGTAATATCAAAGTTTGTTTTAGTTCACGCGTCAGGTTTTGTCTTGGTACAGATCAAAACTCAAAGAAGACATACTAGGGAACTTGATGTGTTTAAAGAATTGAGAAGATGTAAAGTTTCAACTTTAAAATAAATATGTCAAAATACTAGCTGATCGGGAATTTGTGAGTTGATCATAATTTGTCATTTTACATGTTGATTTTGTTTAAAATATTATTCACTTTTTTTTAAAAAAATTGTACGCCTAAAAACTTATTCTTGCACAATTTTAACCACTTGTGTTAATATTAACCAGTCTCAAACTTGAAAAAAGGAGAGAATTTTTAAATGCATTTAAAAAAAATAAAATTCCGTGTAGTTGTGGCTCGTTTGACTTGACCCGTAAACTCACAAACTTGCGGGTCGAATTGAGCCATGGCCAGGGACACAAGCCAAGCTAGTGGTTACATGGCCGCTTTACCAATTCCCAATCCTAGTGAATGAGGTTCCATCTGGTGATGACGAACAAGTGAAGTTCTAATTACTTCGATATTAACATTTTATTTGGTTCAAGGGATTTTGGGGGGTGCAGTTGAAATAAAACATCACAATTTTTGGTCCCATTTATTTATTTCTTTTATATAAAGATATATTTTATATTTAGAAAAGAGTAATGTTGTCTAAACTTATTGGGGTTACAACCTCAATTTAGGTAGCGTTAGATAATAGACTAAATGAAAGGTATAATTAAATGACTTATTTAATTTCACCTATCATTTAATATTATATTAATGCCACCTAGACATTGATTGTAATCCTAGTGGGACTAAATAACATTACTTTTAAAAAATTTGAAAAGAGGATACAATTCCTAGCAAAGGAGGAAGAATGATATTTTGATACGAATAATGTTATTTAATACCATTGATGCTTAGCATCGATCGGATGACAATTAGATGTTATTAAATGATAGATTCATTTAAATATGAAGTCAAAACATTCATTTAATTGCATTTAAAGTATGACCATCTAAATTCATATTTCAGAGGCAATGGTGCTCTTGCTATTCTTTCGAGGCCCTTAATTCAAGCCCAGAATTAGAGCTACACAAAACTCTCGAGCCGAATCGAGCGATTGTTCATAAGTTAAATACTCGAACGAATATCTGAATCGAGAACTGATGGATTTGTATCGGTTCTAAACCAAGAATCGAAGAACCGAATCTAAATAATTTTTTAAATTTTTTATATTGAATTAATTAAATAATTTTATTTTTATAATTTTTAATTTATATTTCATTTTCTTTATGCAAGTTGTTTGAAGTAAATAAATTATTGATATGGATTGTCGATATTTTAATATTAATATATACTTTTTGATATTTGTATATATTGAATTAATTTTATTGGATAGTTTGTTATTTATATGTTTTTAAATTGAGTTATGTTAATTTGTAAAAGTTACGAATGAACATGTCATTAGTTTTATTTACGTAGTGTTGCTGTGAATGTTAAAAAAATTAATTATGGTACGGAACCGAACCAAACTGAATCGAATCGAATCCGAACGATTCCATAATTATATTTGGACCCGATAATTCCATTTATTAAAGGGAAAATTAGACCCACTACCGCAAAAAATTATGAAATTTGAATAATACCCTGTTAATTAATTAATACATTTAATCACATAATTAATACTTCTTAACTTCCAAACCCCTTGCGGCATTTCGTTCAGAGGAGCATCATCAATGGCAAAACCTCTATGTATATATTGAATTAATTTTATTGAATAGTTTGTTATTTATATGTTTTTAAATT
Source organism: Fraxinus sp. D2006-0159 (assembly GCA_903798375.1). Classification (NCBI taxonomy): domain Eukaryota; kingdom Viridiplantae; phylum Streptophyta; class Magnoliopsida; order Lamiales; family Oleaceae; genus Fraxinus; species Fraxinus sp. D2006-0159. Next base: position 2,232 of record CAIGRQ010093900.1, read on the forward strand.
GAGTCATGTTAATTTGTAAAAGTTACGAATGAACATGTCATTAGTTTTATTTACGTAATGTTGTTGTGAATGTTAAAAAAATTAATTATGGTACGGAACCGAACCAAACTGAACCGAATCGAATCCGAACGGTTCCATAATTATATTTGGACCTGATAATTCCATTTATCAAATACCCGAACATGTCAAGCCCTACCCAGAACTGGCCACATGTTCGGAAATGATTGGGTCGAAAGGCTAATGATTGGGTTGAAAGGCTAAGAACAAAATTAGGCAACCCTAGAATAAAAACCCCTATTACTCCACCTTCATTTCCCCAAAAGCTAACGAAATCTACCTTCACCACAGTCGGAAGCCAATCAAGCAAACATGCCAGGTCCCGTCATTGAAGAAATTGAGACCGAGAAAAAGCTTCAGGTACTCATTTAAGATTTTGCCATCTTTTGATATATGTATTCTTTGTTTTGAATCTCAATCTGTTTATTATTGTTAATGGATAGATGGATGAGCCTGTGGTGGAGGACATGAAGGACGATGAGGACCACGAAGATGACGCCGAGGACTCTGATGATGAGTACGATGACAAGGAAGATGGTGTTGCAGGTCATTTTTCTTCTCTATATTTCTTTAATGGTCATTTTTATTTTGTACTATGAATACCCTGTATTTAGTTCTTAAATGTTTACTGTTTATTGCCTCATTTTTTGACGTGTGCTTCTAATTGATGTATAAATATCTGGAATTTGTAATGACCTGGAAATGTTTACGTTTTTAAGCATTTTTTTTTCAGAACCTAATCACAGAATTTTGATTTCTTTATTCCGTTTGTTCATGTCCGCAGCTGGGTTAAGCTAATCCCAGCAATTGCAACCTTTGAACCAATTTGGCTTAAAAATGTTAAATTGGTGTGAAAATCTCCTTCAATCCAACTTCTGCCCGTTTGGCATAGCTTTTGCTTCCTAACTTTTGGAGAAAGCTAGCTTACATTTTGTTTGAAAAGAAATTTTTAAGAAGTGCTTTTGGAGGAAGCAAAGCTCTTCTGACGGGCAAAAGAACTTTCTGAAAATTAACCATCCAAAGCTACTTTTAAGCCTTGAAAGCTTCTTTTGGCTTTTCAAAAGCCGTGCCAAACGGGGCAGAAGATCTTGACACCACATTGGCTCATTTGTTGTAATTTATATAGTTTTTCTTATTTTACATTTTGTCCTTCATTTTATACTACAAATTTTAATTCCTATTATGGGCTTGTTTGGTATAGATTAAAATCCAATTAAAATTGAAAATATAGCCGTTATTGGGTCTCACTTGTCTAATAAAAGTCAACAAGAATGACTAGTTTTTCAATTTTAATCTCTACCGAACGTGCCCAATATCCTTTTTAGTACTTATTTAATTTAATTTATATAATTTTAATTTGATTATTATTTTTATTAACATTTATGATAAATTTTAATCAATTAATAAATAATAACTATTTAATACAATAAAATAAAATAATTTTTTTTAATATATTAATTAAGGCAATACATTAGTTTAGCGCCAGTTTGACAACCATTATGATAGAAAAATGAGTTTTGAATAGTGATTTTCAGGGGAATGTGTGGTTAAAAGTAAAAAAAAAAAAAGTTTTTGATGTACGTGTAGAATATTTTGCTATGTGAATATATGATTGAAAATGGTTATGTAGCAAACCATAAAATAAATTAAAGAGTGTCTAACATGCTCTTAATTAAATGTAATATTTGAATTAGTAATTTTAGTGGTAATATAATTTTTAATTAAATAATTTTTGAAATAAAATTTTTTGAAATAAATTAATTATTGAGAAGTAAAATATAAGGAAACAAAGGAACCACTGTTTATTTGGTGCAATAAGTTGGAGATGACTAAATTAGATGGTGTGAAAGTTGCACCATTTTGACGTGAACGTTGCACTATTTTAGTGAAATGGGCTCCAGATGGCCTGAATAAAAGGGAAAACCATATAGTAAAAAATCTACTGAGATGCCCTAAATTATCCAAGTAATAAATAATGTCCTTTATGATGCATTATCCAACTAAACTTCATGATGATATTGGATTTTTTGTTGCATATAACTGTAGTAAGTTAATGGGTTCAGGACACCCCTTGTTTTTGACCTTTAGGGTTTGTTTGAGCCACATTATTTTGGAAGAATGTATTCTGGAATAGTAGATTGATGGAGAATGTGTGGTTGAAAAGGAAGGAAAAGTTACTGATGTGATGAAAAATATTATTTTATTGAAGAACGTGTGGTTGAAAATGAGTAGAAGAATGAGAATGAGAATGAAAATGAAAATTTTAATGTGTACCAAATAGGGGCTTAAGCTCCCAACTCCATGTAACTATTTACATGCCTAATTATCTGTTAAAATTTCCAAAATCTTCTGGGATTCTTTAGTATTTTGAAAGAATGTAAATCAAGATGAGTCAAAATGTTGGCACCTCATTGAGAAGACACAAAGATTATTAGAATCGTGCTCATACCAACTAAGCAAAACCTTCAGCCAATTTGTTGGTTCATTTTGCTTGCAAATGTCCTGGCAATTTCTGCAATGTGTACAAATTTCTTTAAATTTTCTGCATTCTTTGTGTTTAGTATCGACGTGTCTTTAAAACAATAGTGAATTATTCCTTCGGCTTATGAAGTCTAGAAATAAGTTGAGTGTTTGACTTATTTGTCAAATTAGTTTTCTTTTCTCTGTTTTATTTTGATAGAAAATTCATCACAGGGACAAATGGAAGTCCTAGACAAAGCCGAAGTGAGAAGAAGAGTCGTAAGGCGATCTTGAAACTTGGAATGAAACCTATTACTGGTGTTAGTCGTGTCACCATTAAGAGAACCAAAAATGTAAATTTTTAGTCTAATTCCGCGTTCATTCTGTTGCTCTATCTAATTTGCAAATATTGTAAGTATCATGGATATATCTAATTTATTGATGCAGATATTCTAATCTTCTAAGCCTTTGACAAAATCATGATACTGCAGGTATTGTTTTTCATCTCAAAACCTGAGGTCTTCAAAAGCCCAAATTCTGAGACCTATGTCATATTTGGGGAGGCTAAGATAGAGGATTTAAGCTCTCAGCTACAGACGCAGGCTGCCCAACAATTCAGGATGCCAGACATGAGTTCTATGATCGCAAAACCTGATGCATCTACTGCAGCTGCTGCCACACAGGCAGACGAGGAAGAGGAAGAGATTGATGAGACTGGTGTTGAGGCTCGTGACATTGATCTGGTCATGACCCAAGCAGGGGTGTCGAGGAGTAAGGCCGTCAAGGCTCTCATGACTCACAATGGAGACATAGTCAGTGCCATCATGGAGTTGACAACCTGAAACGAATTATTAGCTTAGCCCCCGTTTGAGCCATATTTTTTACTCACTAAAATGAAAAATATGACCGTTATCCATCACATCAACATTTAAATTCAAATTTTCTATCTCTTGTGTGGACCCCAATAACGGCTATATTTTTCATTCTCATTTTCAAAAAATGTGGCTCAAACAGGCCCTTAGTTTCGAAAGTTGCTATTGTGATGATTTTTGGAACCGATGCTGCAATTTATTTTGTTATTGGTTTTTAACCTGCGAAACATTGATAATGAAATTGTGCCTTATTCTTTTTTTTTTTTTGGGATTTGTTATCAGTTGAAGTTGTAATCAAATTTGCACGAATCAGTTTATAAGAGCATTGTAAATGAAAGGAGTCTTGCTATCTCAAAACTATCCCTTGCTGTAAATGCAAGTACATCAACATGCCAGACTTGACATAAAGCTTCTAGCCTAGCCTTTGCATTGTCAATTACTTCAAATCCTCGAAGGCTGGTATTATTAGCTGGTGAATCCTTCTCTGCTGTGTTTGATGGAGCGGAGTCAATCAGCACCGATGCTTCACATCCCTATTAAGTACCACAAGTTTCTGTTTAACTTCCTGGAACAAATTAAATGGTACTATGACAATATTTCATGCTATAAATAAAATCCTACCATTATCTACGTGCAGCCTAAAATTTAGTTATTTCTTTGTGATGGGAATTTACTTACCCTAACAAAATGGTCAGGAAAATGCATTCTAACAAGGCCAGCAGCTATTCAATTGTCTCTACTGAAGCCATTTCTTCAGCCATACTGCATGATTTCTGTAAATCCGAAGCTTAGTTGCTTCCGTGTCATTTTTCTTGAAAAAATTTGGTAGTAGTGCTTCGAAACTCAAACAAAATACATCATATTGGGCCGAACTGAGCTGCACTAGGCAGAACCAAACTGGACCTCAGGTCCACAGCGGTTTTCAAACCGCAGACCGCGGTCAATTCCAAACTTTCCAAATGTTGCAATTTGGTCCAAAATTAAGTTTTTGTCCGATTGTTGTCCTTTTTCGTCCAAATCTTCAATTTTGGACATCGCAACTTCCAAAAGCTTCCATATTGTTCCTTGAAGCTCCGTAATAATCTGAAACTGATCTGTATTAAGTTCCAAATGATAGCATAATAACTAAATTCAAGTATCGAAATCTTGACGTTATTTTCCTCCGAGTAGTTGTGGCAATTAAATATCAACTCTACTTTCTTTTCCTACTCCAAGTATGCCTCCTAATCAGTCATTCCTTTGAATAATTCATTTTGATATAGCCCATACTTCTATCAACACCATCTCCAACAAAATCTCTACCCCTCCATTCATGCCTGGCTCATCTATCTCTCATTCTTTCTAATTCAACATCCACCAATGCATCCTCATTAATGTTACTATCTGCTTCACATTCACTAGCAAATCCGCTATATGATCCCACCTTCCTTACCTCCTTATGTTAAGACTTCCTCTAGGTTGTTCTCCACGTAAATTAACAAGCAAAGTGCCTTGCCTATCCAATCTGTCTCTCACATCCTCAAACAACCTTTCAAACCATCGTATCACCTCAACTGACATGTTGACTTGATTATTATTACTACTTGAAGTAGACTTGTCTCTACCTAACATCCTAAATCTAATTTAAATTTGTCTCACGTGTATATCCTAGTGTATCACTCAAATTGACTTTTTCATCCATTAGTCTAACCACTCTTGCATTTTTCCACTCAATACTTTCTTGCAAGCGCTTCAAAAAACTAATTCGATCTCAATCAAAATTCAATCATTGTAGAGTTTCAAGCAAACATTTGAGTAAGAAAAATTGACTATAGAATAACTAGAATAGGAATTGGCACTTTGAATGTAACACAAAGGAAAAATTTAAGAAGATGTTTCTTGAATTTGGACACTTTTGAATTTGAATTTTTTTTACTTAAAAAATGAAATTGTATGCTGCTGGCAAATTTTTAGGATTTCAATTTTTTTTTTTACATAGAAATTCAACTAGATATTAAAAAGAGAAACCAAAACTAATTTGGATGCTAAATTAGCATACAAAAAAGTTTTGGAATTTTATGGATTGGAGACAAATAAAAAATGTTTGAAGAACGCGAAGAACACGGAAAATGAAAAACAAATACTCAAAAAAATGATATAACCTTAATTTTCGGAGTCTTGCTCTGATACCAACTGATAGGAACCCACGTAGCAATCGAAGTTACGAAACCCACACAAGATTGATTCAATCCCAAGAAAGTCAAGAATCAATGTTAAAGCTTGATTCAAAAATATTGAACCAAGGGACCAACATAATCGCCGACAATATGTTGACTGCACGATTATAAGACTCAAGAATCTCACTCGATTTGTTTGAACGCCACAAGAAATAATCTTGATAAGTTCAGAATTAATTGGATGAAGAATAAGAAGAAAGCAATAATGTCTTGCAATAGATCTCTCAGTAATTATGCGCCTTACAAAGAAAATAATAACCCTATTTATATGGAATCCCTAAAACCTTAGTAAAAAGGGAATTAAACTCTAAAAATAACAAAAGATATCACAAAATAGAGTTTTAACTAAAATAGAAGATTGTATGAAATTTAGAAAATTCTCTGTCGAAAATACACTATACGACCACACAGTGTAAATCTATGCGGTCACATAGATCATTTGAGCTTCCCTTATGTGGATTTGGTAAAGGGACGTGCGAAAAACTATGCGGTCACATAGTTGTTTCGTCCAGCTTCTCCGTCCATTGCTTGAATCAAGTTACTCAACTTCGTTTCATCTCCTATGCCCAACATGAAACCTGTCCATTTGCTTGCCGTGATCAATGTTTCGTCCACCGTGGCTTGAGCAAGTAGTTTCATTGCTTCTTTGACCCGCTTTGCTCGTGACTTAGTCATCTGTCCTCCCTCAACTATCAATTAAAAAAATTGCCCGAACTAGCCCTCGTATTATGGATCACATCAGGTATGATAGTTATTTTGGCAGCAGAAGATGGAAACTGACAAATTGGTCGATGGTATTTGCTAGAGCAAAGCTTTGTTGCGCACTTTACAAGACGCAAGTAAATGCTTGTAGTGAAGCAATGAATGCAATTGAAAATGATCCTTCACAGACTTGTGGCACAAGCAGCTGGCTCACATGAGTTATAATGGATTGCAAATTTTGGCAAGGAAGCCCTTTATTCCTTTTACCAAAGGTACATCATTAAATTCATGTGATTACTTGATAAATAGCATAGAGTTTTATATCGAAATCCCTCTAGTAGAAAGTCTAATATTTTAAATTTTGTTTATTCTGATGTTTGTGGTCCCATTGAGGTGGAGTCCTTAGGTGGCAATAAGTATTTTCTTACTTTTATTGATAATGCCTTACAAAAGTTGTGAGTGTTTTATTTGAGATCAAAAGATTGGGTTTTTTTAGCACTTCAAGAAGTTTCATGCCATGGTGGAATGGTTTCGCGAAAAGATTCTGAAGTGTCTTCGAAATAACAACGGAGGAGAATACACATCTAAAGAGTTTGAAGATTACTGCTCAAAACATGTTATTAGACATAAGATAGTTCCTGGTACCCCACAACAAAATGATGTGGCTGATAGAATGAACCACACCATTATAAAAAATGTCAGAAGCATGTTAAGGATGGTTGTATTACCTAAGTCATTTGGGGTAAAGCTATTCGTACGTCATGCTACTAAATCTATCGGTCTCCATCAGTTTTTTTTGGATTTTGAGATTCCAGAAACCTCAGATTAGAAGATCTACCAGGGAGCATCATCTATCAACCAGGTATCCTATATCAGATTATGTAGATTATGTGTAGGTAACTGATGAGGGAGGGCCAGAATACTTTCAAGAGTTATAATCTCATAAGGACAAACAGAGCAGTATGAAGGCTATGCTAGAAAAAATGAATTCTTTGTAGAAAAATAACACTTATAAGCTAGTAAAGCTTTCTAAATGTAAAAAGACATTGAAAAATAAATGGGCATTCAAGCTGAAGAAAGATGGTGAAAAGCTAGTAAAGTATAAAGCTCGATTGGTGGTGAAATGCTTCGATTAGAAGAAAGGGATTCATTTCGATCGAATATTATCTTCTGTTGTCAAATTGACTTCCGTTCGAGTGGTTTTAGATTTAGTAGGCAGTTCGAATATTGAGCTTGAACAGCTATATGTGAAGATTGCCTTTTTCCATGGCGATTTGAAGGAAGAAATCTATATGTTTCAGTAAGAGGAGAAGAACAAATAGTTTGCAGGTTGAAAAAGAGTTTGTATGGGTTGAAACAAGCTCCAAGATAGTGTTATAAGAAGTCTGATTCCTATATGGTAGGTCATGGTTATACCAAGACAAATGTAGATCACTGTGTTTATGTTAGAGAATTCCATGGTGGTAATTTCATTATCCTTTTCCTATACGTAGATGACATGTAAATAGTAAGGCAAGGTGTTCAATTGATTCGAAGTTTGAAGGCATCTAATGTTCGAGTCATTTGACATGAAGGATTTTAGACCAGCATAGAAAATTTTGGCGATGTATATTCTTCGTAACATAAAAGATAAAAAGTTATGGTTATCACAAGAAAAATATGCAGAAAGAGTGCCAGTAAAGTTTAACATGAAGAATGCTAAACCAGTTAGAACACCATTTGGTAATCACTTCAAATTGAGTAAGATGACTTGTCCTTCTAAGAAGAAAGATAAAGAAAGAATGGTATAAATTCCTTTCTCATCTTCGGTTGGGAGTTTGATATATGTTATGGTTTGTATATGGCCAGACATGCTAACACAGTTGGGATAGTAAGCAAGTTTCTTGTTAACCCCGATAAAGATAATTGGGAGATAGTGAAATGGATCTTTAGATATTTGAGAGGTACTTCAAAGATATGCTTGAATTCTGAATGTTCGAAATTAATTTTGCAAGGCTTTACAGATGCGGTTATGACTGGTAATCTTGATGGTAGAAATTCAATTTCAGGATATTTGGTTACTTTTGCAGGGAAGTTGTCTTGTGGTAGTCAAAACCCATGTTCTAAAATGTGCGAAATGCGCCGCCTAGGCGTGATGCGGGTCCAAAACGGGTCGAATTCGGTCAATGCGTGTAAAAATGCGTCTGGCTAAAAAATGTGGCATAATGCGCGCGCCTAGGCGGCGCATTATGCCGCCTAATCCCGTTTTTTTTTTTTTGTAATTTTTTTTATATATATTAAAAATCAATTTTTTTATATAAAAATATATTTAATACCTTAAAAATAATTAAAATAATATTAAAAGTACGAAACGCAATATGACACCTATTCTCCGCATTAACCGCTTAAACTTGTGATTCTTAATTCTCGACCTCGACGCATCGCAACGCATTACGCATTTTAGAACACTGGTCAAAACTACAAAGTGTGTTGCTTTATCTACAACTGAAGCTAAGTATATTGTAGCAACTGAAGCAGTGAAAGAAATGCTTTGGATGAATCGATTTATCCAAGATTTGGATTTGAAACAAGATAGGTATGTAGTTAATTGTGACGGTTAGAGCGTATTAGACCTAAGCAAGAATGCTACTTATCATTCTCGAATGAAGCATATTGATGTGAGATATCATTGGCTACGACAAGTAGTGGTCGAACAATTGATATTGTTAGAAAATATTCATATTGAAAAGAGTCCAACTGATACGATGACAAAGGTTGTGACTAGAGAAAAGCTTGAGCTTTGTGCTGACTAGCCGACATAAACTCTAACTAATTAGTTAGAGGATCATTTCCTTCTTCGATGGGCTGGATGGGGAGATTGTTATACGGGCTTCTAGCCCATGAGGAATTTATTGGACCAATCCACTATAATATGGAAGAGTTCACAACTCAGGTTTTAAGTTTCACCAATGCAAAAATCAAGTTTCAAGTTTCTTATTAATTAAATATAATAATATATAATTAATGATCACAGATACATAATTATAGGTCACATATTATCAAATTAATTGATCACAGATTATTTCGATATCACAAATCAAAAACTTTATAGGTCAGTTTATTTTGTTGGTTACAGATCAAAAAAATTATAGGTCATAGTTTATCCATCGGTCACATATTTTCAAATTTTTGGTTACAAATTATCAAATTTTAAGGTCACGGTTTAAATATTAGTCATAGAGAACCAAATAGTTGGTCACATACACCAAAAACCAACCCCAATCCCGATCCACCACCAATACTTGGTCACAACTGGTCAAACACCACACAACGGCAGTGCCGCCACCACGCCGCCAATACCGCCGCACCTGCAGCACACACACCTACGATCACCACCGCATCCAACCACACACTATCAACACCACCACCAACTAGATCTGAACCCACCACACACCACAAGTGGTCAAATACCACTACAACCAGCATCAACACTACCACACATCGACGCACACCATCACCATAACTCCACTCTGCCACTACACACACATCCACAGCACACACACACACACACACACATACACACTAGGCTGCTATTCACAGCAGCGTCACGATGCTGTGAACGACAGCATTGCATGTCAGGGTCGCGACGCTGCCTATGTTCATAACAGCTTCGTGAAGTTGTGAACGACAGCATCTTTTAGATAGCATCGTTGCTACGCTTCCGTGTTCATAGGGAGAGAGATGGAGAAATGAGGAGACGAGAGGGAGGAAGTAAGGAATTGATAAAATTAGGGTTATTAATATTATGTTTAATAATATTATTATATTAATTAAAATATAAAATTATTGCCTAATTTTTGAATAATTAAACTTTAAACTTGATTTTTAAAAATCAATCTTTAAATACTTGAATT
>CAIGRQ010093961.1:0-17440 GCA_903798375.1 Fraxinus sp. D2006-0159
AGAGAAAACAATACTCACACATGCAAGGGCGAATCCAGGATATTGAGTCAACTAAGGTGGCCAATTGACCACCGTAGTAACGAGATTGTTTATTAATTTTTAATTAATAATACACTTCCCGTGTATTATGCTTTTTGATTAATGAAATTATGATTACCTTTCAAAAAAAAAAATACATATGAAAATATAATTCAATACAACTCAATATAATTAAAAAAAATACATTTGTCAATCATATTTTGATGATAGTTTCAAGTTTTTACTAATTTAAACGAGACAAGACGAAGTTTATACTTAAAACATGATTAAACGGAAAAGAAAAACACGAGTTTAGATGAAGCTTATGCAAAATTTTTAAAACAATAATTTTTAGAACTAGAACTATTTTTGACTTAATGTTTTTCCAACTCTTAAAAGAAAAAAAAAAGTACTTAAATTGTCCAAATTTAATTTTACAAAATAAATTGATAAAATCTAATACTAAAAGTTATATTATGAAATAATATTTTGAGTCAATAAATTTTTTATAAAGGATATTTCAGAAACGAAAACTAATAACATATAATTGTTTAGGCTTTCAATTTAATTTGTTTAAAAAAAAAATTAAAAGGGGAGAAGGATAATTGGAATCGAACTCACAGTCCTTTGAAGATAGAACAAAGACTTCACAATATGAGAAACACCATTTATTTATTAAAAATTGGTATAGTTTTTATTTATTTATTATTTGTCAAAACATTAAAAAAAGGAATGACAGCTAGGGGACTCGAACCCCAGTCCTCTCGCATGGAAAGTAAGCTACCAACCGTTTGAGCTACATTGCTTATCTAATAACAATTGTGCACTAATATTTATATATATTTAATATAAAATCTTCCTTTAATATTTTTTCTCGACGGATCCAGCGCCGGGTGCTGGATACGCCCCTGCACACATGCACAAACACACAAAAACAAATGGACTGACGGGCGCATGAGGGCACGCACACATACACAGAGTTCATATTAATGTAAAGGAGTGAGGCTGCTGCCCTTTGCAGCAGCAGCTATTGCCAGGAACCTTGATTGTTTGAAGTCTGTGATTGCGGGCTGTCTTGGTGTTCTTGAGTCTGGGGTCATATGTGTAAGTTACTGACAATTGAGGTGCATGGTGCTCAAGTGAAGTGAGGCATGTTTTTGGTGGCAAATGAATGATGGAGGTTGAGGGAATTATGAGGGGCACATGGATGAATGCAAAATGATGAGTGGGTGAATTAGGTTATTAAGGAGTTTATGTGCCAAAAAAGTAATGAAGAAAATAGAGAAAGAGTATCCAGGGTGTTTCTGGACCAAGCTAGGAAGGCAAAACAAAAGAAGAAATAAAGAAAGGGAGCACTATTTAATGCTTCAGGATAGGTTTATCACTCGTACTTCCATCTGAGAATCTTTGTTAAGAAAACTTCTGAGTGCTTAGTTTTCACTATTTACATTCATTCTTGGGCAATTATTTCTGCTTGTACCTAGGAAATTCAAGCTTTTTTCCTTCATTGCATAAACAGAGAAATGTACTTGAAGAAGAAAGTAGAAGAGGTTATCATGAAAACAAAAATCTTATATTACCTGTATGAACCTCATCACCACCCAAGTGGAAAAGTTCGAAGGGAAAAACTTTTCGTATGTCTGTGAGATAAGAAATGATGTTAAAATCACAGAGAACAGGCATCAGAATATTTCCACTAATCATGAACTTTAAGCTTGGCAAAGAAGATGATATCAACAAATTCGCAACATGGACAAATGACTTAAATGAGAATAGACTAGAAGGTCTAAGTAGTGGAAGGAACTTAAAGTAATCCTCTATCTGATAATAGTAGTGAAGGAAGACCGAGATTTCAACAGAGAAAGGAAATCCCGTTTTAGTGAATCATGAATAAAATCCATTCACAATGTTTGAGTGCAAGATTCATGAGCATCACAAATGACATGCATTTTTTTTATTCTTATTTTTTGGAAAAAGAACAAAAAAGTAATTAAAAATAAGCCATAACTATAATTATGGCATGATTATGGCTTAAGAGATAAAATTTGGGTCGTTGTCTCCACATGTATGAGTTCTAATTCACATCGAAGTCTTAAGTTACTAAGACAGCCACTGACGAAAAGCAATAAATGAAGAGTCCTAAGTTAATAAAGAAAAATAATACTTTCCCTGGTCTAAATCCCTTTAATGACTCTTATCATAATAGTAAGCTCTTCACTTCGGATGCAAGGTTATTTTGATACGAACATGATTAAGTAATAGTGGTTTAGAAAGACCTTAATAAAACCACCATTGTTATTTTTCCAAGTTCCGTCAGATACTAAAATCGCTCATTGAGGGGGTAATTAACTATCTATTCTTTTGAATTTTGGCCTTGAAATAGTTTTATTAATCAAAGGAGAGTTATTCATTATTTACGTATAATGTGCTAGGTAAACTGAGAAAATTAAATGACTACTTAATTGATATTAGACATAAATAAGTGTAGAGGTTATCTTCCTTTTTCTAGGAAAATCTCTACAGGTCAGTTCCTTTTGCACCTACCATGGTTGCAGAAAGTTCCTCCATCAACGATCTAGCGGCTACATCAAGCCTACTGGCCACTTCATTACAAAATTAGTAGTGCATAAGATTCTGCACCTTTGATCGAAGTACATAAGAAAGTGCCACCATTTTGTAGAAGATCCTTGTTATGGGGTGCATAATGATCTATACTTCTGATGTCCTTCATCATGGATAGCTTAACATTTTGTTCAATTATTGTACTTTGTGTAGAAATTTCTTAACGGGATATGCACCTACATTCACAATTTGTCCACTTCGTATTTTTAAGGGGCCTAAATATATTATGATAAGCTAATCATCTTTAATATTGACAATGGAGATGCCTAACAACCTTCCCCCGCAGACAAATCCTCAGAAGCTTAGTTTTTGGTTCAATATAATGAAAACTTAGAATTACCAAAAGATGGGACCAACATTTTTATTTATTAAGCAAAAGTTCAAAACCACAAAATGGTAGGTGGCACCTCTGATTTTTAAGCTTACTGTGGCTCATATATTACTAATCAATAGATCTCCAAAAATGTCGCATCAAAGCCTGGGCCACTAACGGGCTCAATCGTAATCCGTGTCTCATCTTCAGAAGCAGAGATTATCCATACATAAAATAAGTCCCAAGCAATATAGCTTATTAACCATATACAAAATGTGTCCCCTTTCATATTACTTAATTACGATACATATTTTTTTTCTCAAACTATTCTTTCCTTTTGTCAAATCCGAGTAGTATCCTGATATTTACTGATTTCATGAGTGGTATGTACATGTAACCACAAGTGAAATTAACTCTTTATGACCAAATTCCTGGATCATAAATTTGACACTTACATGTCTGACACCTAGATCCACATTTGTAGTCAACAGCCAAAACACTAGTGATGCAATATTATAAGAGATAGTATTCAATTTTGTTTCCAAGTTTAAAATATATATTAGGAAATATAATTAGGGTTTATTATAATAGCTTTTATTATATATTTCCTACTTACAATAGAATTATTAAATCTCTATATAAAGGAGTTGTATGCTTTGTAACAGAAACTTTGATATATGAAATAAACAGATTTCCTCTTGCCCTCAATTTGTCTTTCCCTCTTCTTCTCTCTTTTCCCCCTCCTTTCTCTTTTTCTTTTCCCTTTCCCCTTCTCCTATAATTCTCAATAGCATCCTACATCACCTAGCCTCAGCAACATATGCGAACTGGTCGACCTGAATCAGAAATGAACCATAACACATTGTAATCATTCCATTTCAATACTTTACACATTATACAATGATTTCATTTTCCTTAAACAGGACTCCACTCGAAACCAGCACATTTAGAGCTTGTTTGGTAAAAATTAAAATCCAATTAAAATTAAAAATATGGTCGTTATTGGGTTCCACCCATCTAATAAAAGTCAATAATAACGACTAGTTTTTAAATTTTAATCCGATTTTAATCTCTACCAAACAGGCTCTTAATCAAAGTGCACAGAGAAGCATTTGACAGGAATCTCCTGCAGATCTTGAAACTATCACAACTCAAGCTGCATGAACAATTATTTCTTACTATTAGATTCTCTTTTTGCATATTAGGTCCTGAAAAGGTTATTGTAATTCCACGAATCTTGATGAAGTCTTAATCATAATGTTCCACAAAACTGGAGAACATAAGCTTCAGATCCATCACATACATTGCTAAGAGAAGTTGTTTAATATTGAGAACATAAAGTAAGTAATATTCTAATACTCAAGGCAGATATTAGATTTAAAAAAGAATCAAGCACAGCAGCACATCAGGAAGATAACTTGGTTAAAGTTTAATCAAGCCATAGAAGTAATGAGTATCAGATATATTTTTAGTTGAAGGGAAATATAACAACCTGCCAGGATGCCTGATATCACATCAAATGTGAAGTTCTTAGAAACGTCCAGAGGCTCTTTACAGGAAGGAGAAGGCCAGAGATCAGGATATCCTACACCCCTGCATATATGACAAGCGATAAACAGGAATAAATACAATAATCTATACTAAGTAAATTATATATTCGGAGGTATAGTTTCAAAAGAAATAAAGATATAAAACGTTAAGATCTGATACAATTATCATATAACACTTTTTTTTTTGACTCATTTTAGAAATTAATGATACTACAATACTTGGAAACTATAACTACATTTTTTCTTTAAAGAAAAATAGAGATTAAAGGTGCTGGAAATGGGAGCAGAAGCTGACACACAGAAACTCTCTTCAAACATTTCTGATTATATAGACACCAAACTTGATGAGGATGAAGTGTCTGCCATGTGCAGCTTGGCAGTAGCGTGCGGTGTGTGGGGACTGGAAGTTTGAGAGAGGTTAGGAAATTAAAAAAAAAAAGCAGAGGAGAAAGGAGTCAGCCGAAGTTGATACTGTCACTTCTCATGGTATAGGAGCTAGAAAAAGGGGAGGCGCTTTGTTTGCAGTTGGAGAAACTTGAAAATAACAAGGAAAGAAAGGGCAAGGAAGAAGAGAACTTTGGTGGTGTGAGTTGCTGAAGAGGTGGTTGCTGAAACTGAGGCACCTGAGCTGTTGCAGTGTACAAAGAAGAAAAGGAAGGAAAGAGAGAAAGAAGAGAATAATTAAAGAAAGAAAGATATGGGAGAAGGAGGTGGAGGTGGAGGAAGATAAAACCGGCAACTACAGGCGTGAAATTTAGTTTAGTTACACTCCTGAATAAGCATCAAGTTGTGTTTTTGTGATACTGAGAGACCTTTCAAGCAGAAACATGACATCCTTGCATAAGAAATTGGGATAACCGGGGATACTACAGCTAAAGTACAAACATATGTTGGAACTTGTATACTGGTACAAGTATCCCAGCCTTGTGAGGCACTTTTCAGGGTCATAATGGTTAGACTCTGGCAAAACCTCACAAGCAGAAGTACCTTGATCATCAATAATGAAATCTTTGTAATTCATCTAGTGAAGTGCCCAGGTATACTCTGCACCCTACATGTTACTCAGTAAGGCAAAGGAAGTTGGGAACCAGGGGTGGATTTAGAGGGGTTCCCCTGTGCTATAACCCCCGCCCCCACCAGCCCCCAAAAGAAAAAAAAAATGAAATTTTACATAGAACCTTTTTTTTTTAAAATAACTTTTCTTAGGAGAGGAAAATTATTTGTTTTTTCATGTATTTGGCCAGCATAAATTTTTTTTGAACCCACTCTGGCTCTGCCTGTGTTGGGCACCAACAATGGTGGCAGCAGCACGGTGAAGATGATGAACAAAACACACATTGGGTGCAATGCTGCCAAGGCTCTGATGTAAAAGATTGAGACAGCTATGTCCTTCTACACTGAAAGCAATATATTTGGTCCTAATATCATGGGTAAGCCTGCAGTTTGAGGTGCTTTTATGGGTAAGTGGATGACAACTCACATTGAGGCAATGTTAAATTATAAAGAATTAAGAGTAGACGAAGGAGATAATGAACTTGGCAATAGATGAAACATTTAAATTCAACGTTAGAAGCGCTTTACCAGGATTCTGCATGACCAGGGACATCAACTTCTGCCATAACATTAATACCTGGAAAAAAAAAAAATTTGTTCTGAAAAGACATACAATTTAACTAACAGTGTTTCTCAATGTAGTGAATTTTTTGCTTAAGTTTTGATAATGCACGTACCTCTCATTTTTGCAAAACTTTGTTTGAAGACAACATGAAGGAAACATGGAAAAGAAAACATATTATTAACTTCTTGTATTAAAGAAGAAGAAAAAAAACAGAGAGAGGACAAACAAACAAGCAGTATGAGTTCAGCCTGAATATCAGGAAAAATATATATCAATAAATATTCTGGTTCTCAAAAATGTTTCCATGTCAAAATTATGTCAAAAAGAGATGCCTACAACTTGGAAAACAACAAGCTCAAGATATCTAGGACTCATGTTAGGTGATTGTGTTAGAATTAACTGACAGATCAGGGGTCACTGCCGCTGGCCTCTTCGCAGAATAAGAATATGTTATAAAAGCAATAAAAACTTCTCATCTACTCAGAATATTTAAGCACGAATCTAGTAAGGAACTACGGGATGCTATCATTTTCCTGATGCTTTGAAAGTTAGAAAGAGATGGCTTTAAAAAGTAAAAACTATAATGAAAGCCCAGTATCATACAATCTTTTCAGCTTGTGCACGTATCAAAAGATAACAGTAGTTGCTCCCTAAGCATCAGTTACATCTATCATCTTTTTAAGTCAAAAGTATAACTTTTTAGGCATTTACTACTGGAAGGAACATATAAAATTATAACAAATATACTTATAACAAATAACTGAGAACCGAAAAATTAAAAGACTTCATCAGGCCTAGTGGACATTAATCTTCCTCAGAATTTATAATAAAGTTGAGAAGGAATTTTCATGACATCCAACATGTGAAAAAATCTTACTTAACAACTTCGCTAGCATCATCCATGGTATAGCGCTCCCACTTCGTGTATGCACCTTTCCACAAATTTGGATATGTAGGCACTTCAAGAGGAAATGACTCTTCGTCTATAATATGCCAGTGAAGAACATTCTACTGAACACAAAGCATCAATAAATTTACAACCAGACAAGAAGGAAACAAAGTTATTGCTTGTTTAAGAGCAGTAAAATAGTTAACAACATATCTTACAAGTTTAGCATATGACATAGATTCTATAACTTGCTTGATTATATCAATTGGCAAATAATGCCTCGACGTATCTACAGAAACATTAATATAAGATATGTCAATGTGCAACACTGTCAAATTATAAGAAGCTACACAAAAGGTTGTCAACTGAGAAAAGGATCACTTTTTACCAAGCAGAAGCCCACGATATTCAAATCTTGGCTTGTCCTCGATGTACCATGGCGCTTTGTACACTTGAACAGTTTTGGTTCCATAATCAAAAGCACATAGTTGGCTCAATGTCTGCATAACAGCATGAATCAGAGAAAATGAGACAAAAATGTTGTATTTCCTAACTGCTAGCTACATTTAGGGGCCAGCATATTATTGCAAGAGTAGAAGGGCAATTCAAATAATTAGTCATTGGTTATGTTTGACAAAAATATTTTCACCACTGACTTGCTTCTCAACAAGTTGGAAAAACAAAGATGATATTTGAAAGAAATAAATTGTCTAGACAAATGTGTATGGCATTTTATTTCCCTGTTCTCCTTTTTCTTCTTCTTTCTCTCGGCAAACCGAAGCCAAGCAACTGGACAAAACATAACATCTTGCAAGTTTTTTAAAAAGTACTTTACATGCATATATCTACTATGATCCACCATACCTCTAGGCCACGTAATGCACCATATACAGAATTTGCCTGCAAAGTACAACAAAATAACAACGCTCAGAAAAATCATCTCGGAAAAATGATTTCCTAGTTACGTGTGCATTATTGAAGAGAAATTGTAATAGTTAAAAAACAGAGACAGTTAAAAAAAAATTATGTTAAATTCAAGCTTTAGCCTGGTTGGACACGTAATAGTTAAAGTCCAAGGACAAGACTGCATTTGTAATCAACAGATAGAGAGAAAAGAAAGGGATAGCCTTACGGAAAGAAATTTTATAGACCCAAAATAAAGATTATATTATTCCACTTTCTGGAGAAACAACAATAACCTTGCTTGTATCTATGCCCATGCCCCATGTGCATTTTTTCTAGTCCCTTAACCACTCTATCTATTTTTTCTTCTTCCCTACTGTATTTTAGCATAGTGTTTATCAAAATGTGAGAGCTTCCAATCAAGTCATACACTATCAAAGTTACTTGAGCTTTGCAAAATAAAAATAAAAACTCGCTAGAAAATGAAAAGAGTAGACAACGTGAAGAAAGTAAAAATTAAAGATTCTCTGCACAAAATAATAAGTAATGCCTATTACCAGAGTCTATCCATTACTCCCATCAATTTTTTTAATTTTTTATTTAATCAAAACTATAAATTTGATTTTCGATTGTACCTCAATTGTGATCTCCCCAATAATTGAATGCTCGTCTCTTTTCGCCACCGACAATGAATAGCTCTCATCCACTCCAAGTTGAAGCTACAACAAACAAAATCTCAAGTAAAAACAAAAATACAAAAATCCCTACTTTATCGATCAATTTACCTCTTCATTAGCTGAAAAAACAATAACATTGAGCTTTTCAATATCATAGCTCCCTCCAGACTTCGGTAGCTTAGAATGATGCTTAAATATAATCGATTTATATCTCTCAAAAGCCTCCTTAACAATAGCAGAACCCCCGCCATTGCCACTAACAGCAAGCGACAAATTAGGGTCAACGGCCAGCGTTTGATTTCCGAAACTGAATTCAGAAGGCAATGGCCATATATATGTGATGGAGTCATCATCATACAGTTGGGTATTTGAACTGTGCTTTAGGTTACGGGAAGCGATTATTACTGGGAAGAGAGATAAGTAGATGAAAAAGATGATTGTGGGGATTGGATTTGATGCATCGGCATTCATTTTGGGGATCGTAGTGCGTGATTTGATTCAGAGTTGACTAAAAGTATAAGGTGGTTGATGGAGTGAAAGAAGATAGAACGAAGAACGGGACGAATGATTTTTTCCAACTTTGCTTATTTATTCATATTTTATTTTATTTTTATCTTAACCTTTCATTTTTATATGGAACAAAATAAAAATGGACCGATATTAGCCTATGTTTGACTATTATTTGAACAATTAGGAGAAGATGTAATTAAAGCCATGTTTGGTACAACTTAAAATTTAATTAAATTAAAAATATGATCGTTCTTGGGTTTCATTCGTCTAATAAAAGTCAAAAATAACGACTAGTTTTTCAATTTTAATCCGATTTTAATCTCTACCGAACACGCCCTAAAAGGAAAGAAAAAAAATTGAGTTTACGTGTAGAATATTTTATTGTGTAAATATATGATTGAAAATGAGTTCAAAAGAAAAAATTTTGAAAATAATTGTTGTCAAACAGGGCTAAGTATGATACAGAGCAAATATTAAGGTCCTTCAAATTTCAACGTGATTGATATATAATACAATAAATAAAAATACCGAAATATGAAGAAAATAAAATTTTGTCCTAAACCAAGAATTGATTGATTTTGGCATTGTTTGCAATTATATTATATTTTCAAGCATCTTACTTATAATCGAACTAGTTTTTTTTTTTTTTTTGACCAATTCTGATCATTAAGTCAAATAGACCAACATTGAACTAAAAGTAGTTTCATTTTGATGAGCTAAATCATTTAATAGCTAGTTAAGTATCTTTTAAATTTAGCCAAACGATAATCAAGTATCAAATCGGACATAGAATCAAACTTATTGAGTTCCGTCAAGTTATTTTAATTTTGTCGAGATAAGATTCATTCATAGTTATCGTCTTCTTTTCACGTCAAACAAAATATGCTATTTATTTGTTTGTGAGTAAGTTTTAAACATGCATCCATTTTTCATTATGTCGGGGCCATATGCGTCCATTTTAAGAATGTATCATGATTTCAGCATATTTTGTTAAATTTATCCTCATTTTAAAGAGCTTTTATTATATAATTTACTCTATGGAACAATCCGCATGTAACCCAATGATATGATTAGGTTGATAAAAACAGAGATGCAAGGACACTCCTTTACAAAAGAAATATTTCATAATAAATGTGAAATAAAGTTTTATTTTTCTCTAATCGATAATCAAATCCGGTCTTCTCAAACGGAAAACGACAAGTTTTCCACCAAAAAAAAGAGAGAAAAGAGAGAGACGTCTTATGTTTCTGTTTGGCTGTCGTACACTAATTTTTTTACGACTCGACACATCAACTCTTATTAGCAAATAAAAAATGCCAATACTTTCAGTAATATCACTATTAAAACGATGTCCAACAAGAATTGATGTGTTGAAATATGAAATTTACCGAGGTACAATTAAAAAGACGACCAAACAAGAACAATAGATCTCAACACGTCCATCTAGCTAGTAGTCTGTGACTGGAAGTTGCTCGTGTGTGATCTCACCATTGATGTAGATGTTATCATAGACAAGTGCTGCAATAGTGGCACCAATCAAGGGGCCAAACCAATACACCCAGTGGTGTGTAAAATTCCAACTGACCAGAGCTGGTCCAAAGGAGACTGCTGGGTTCATTGATGCACCATCAAATGCACCACCTGCTAAGATATTAGCACCCACAATGAACCCAATTGCAATGGGTGCAATGCTTCCCAAATCACCCTTTTTTGGATCCACTGCAGTAGCATACACTGTATACACCAGCCCGAAGGTCATCACAATCTCGAACACTAGGGCGTTCCACACGGAAACACCGGACGACAAGGCAAATGCCGATGTTTCCTGCAATATATAAGTTGGCTCATATGTCGATGTCATCCCATTTACAAAAATCGTGAACGTGTATGTTGAAGTAGATAGTCATAAAAGTGAAATAAACGAAGTCCCACTTCAAAAGAAAGCAAGGGAAGATTGACATGTACAACCTCTTGGCACTTCAATATTTATTTAGCCACATTGATTTTCACTTGCATAAATAATTACAAGTTTATGATAGAAAGTATCGAGGGTTGGTTGCATACTCCTCGAGATAACTTGTCTCTTGGATGGTGAGGGAATATTATGTTCAAGAAAGTGTATAAATGCCTTAAAAGCCTTATTATTTCCTTTGACGTGTAGAAGACGAGAAAATGGGATGGGGAAATAACACTTCGACATTTATACCCTTCTCTCTTCAAAATTTTTACCAAATTCTCATTTTCATTTTTGTATTAATTGGAACCATCTAGGCATTATTGTCAAATTATGCAAAATTGACAAAAAATTCATCCAACTACAGGACACTATAGCCACTTTGCATGACTGAATGATCATATTAAATAAACAATCATGCTACATGTTCATTATATTTAATATTATTATTTACATTGTGCCACGTGGTAACACACCATTTATCAGTTAAAAAAAAAAAAATTGGTTTCCCGCCCATTCTTTTTGAAAACACAAAGAATGTCAAACAATATGTAACTCATGGAATGTACACTTAGCATTTTCCTTTAATAAAACCTTCATAAGGACAACTTTCATTGTGGCACAAAAAAGAAGTAGATGGCTCAGAAAAAATTCATGAATAAATGAATTGTCCATTCTCTAATACTCGGTATGTCTTGATTTACTTGGTAGGGCATCGTTCTTGTTCTCCAAACATGTGTAAATTCCTACATATATTCTAAGTTCGGACAATGAAAAGACTAGAATACGTAAAACTCTAGTAATGGAAGCAAATCATTGTTCAATAATGCACATAATTAAGCTAATATAAGAAATTTCACATTTAACAACGAAAAGAAGTTCTCTCAACGACCCTTTTTTCTTTTAACGAAACAATCAATGATTTTTTACACCAAAAAATTTCGTAGTTAGAAGTGAAATTTGCCATAAAAATGATCATCTTTCTTACCAATCCTCCTGTAGCAAACTTAAGAAGCATGCAGGCAACAACAGAGCCAAGTAATTGAGCAAACCAATACAAAATGCCCCTCAAAAGTGTTATGTTCCCACCAATGAAAGCACCAAATGTGACAGCAGGATTCACATGACCCCCTGATATGTTTGCACCTACTGATACTGCCACAAAAAGTGCAAATGCATGGGCTAATGCTGCAGCTAGTAGTCCCGATGGAGTTGATGTCCCATCATTGCTCAACTTATCTGCCATAATATGATACAATCATCAAACATTTTACGTTAGAAGATCGAAAAATAAAGAGATGTACACCAGCAACAAGAGATCAAAAAATGGTTGAATAGAAAAATCCCGAATATTGACGATCTCACGTGTCTTTCTACAGAAGATCAAGCCAGGATGATAGGATCTTCAAGAAAAAATAGATTATTCGATAAACTCACACTAACCCATCAAAATTCAAAGAGAGATTCCTAGAGTCTCCATTGATTCAAACATTGTTTCGTATCAACGGGATATAAATAGATGAAGATGAGAACTTACTAAAAGCCATCCCGGAGCCTTGACCAGCAAAAACAAAAATAAGCATAGAGAAGAACTCAGCAAGCGCGGCCTTGAGTGCATCAGGGTGGCTTGCTTCTCCAGGCGTCCCAATCGCAATCTGATAAATCGGCATCTTCAATTTCCCTTTCTGCTACTTGAGTTGTATAAGGAGCACGAGCTTGCAAATTAAAGGTTTTCTTTGGCTTCTCTTTTGTTCACTCTCCCTCCCCTTTAGTAGTAGAGTGCATACATCAGAGAAAAAGGCTCAAACAAACTACTAACGTATACTGAAATAACGGCCAAGGAACAGGGTATAAGCACGCTAATAATGTCCTATAATTGGTGATGTTGTGCCACTTGTTAGGCTCTCAAGCTTCCTAGTTTCTTTTTTTCTTTTTCTTTTCCCCGTTTAGTGTACCTATAAATCAAATTTTTAGCAAATTTTGATAAAAATTGATAAAATGTACTGTTGAAAATTAGATAAAAATTGTAAATCCCATTAAATGTGCAGTTAAAATCAAATATTGACTTTATCTTATATTTATCAAATTTTTAAGTTACGCCAAACAGGGACTTGCTAAGGATAATAAGCTACAATCCGTCCAAACCCATTAGTAATATCTTACAAGACATCTTTACATAGTCTCGAGACAATGAACTATAATGCACTTTAGCTTCTCTTTCCTGTCATACTAGAGATTTGCTTCATGCCCGAAATCAATATTCATATGCAATTCAAAGGGTGGAGGATAAGAATGCTGCTGCAGGTACACAGTTTTTGTACAGGTTTGTTGACAAATGATATAGAAATTTTTTGGTCCTTGATTTGAATTTTGGCAGTTTTTTGGCCATTGATTTCATTCAATGTAAAGGCCAAAACACTACCATCTCATATTTTGTCGACGAATTTGTAACCCAATATCTGCATAAGTAGCAAAATTGGGAGGATAATCTAAATTAACTCTATTTTGAATTTGTCATCTCTTAGTCGTCCTCCAACACATTTTTGAGAGATGCTAAGTGTACAGAAAAAATATATAGCCTACAAATCACACACAATAGATGGGACCCCATTTATTTGGACAATATTTAATTCACACGAAACCCACCCCACGTGAGTATTTGTAATGTTTCTGTATAAAATTTTTCTGTACAAACATCCATATCGTGATAATCATCATAAAACTCTCATTAAAATCACCATTTCAAATCAAGCTTCAAATTAACAAATAATTAAATTAAGATTATCTTGAATAATAAGTTTTTCTTGCATTCCACCAAGTTCGCAAGTAAATAAAATTCTTCTCCAAATCTTCCTTACAAGTTACAATACGATTTCCCAAGGCAAAATGAATGCCTAATTGATTAATAGCAACTAAAAACGCAGCTGACAAGCACTTGAATGTAACAAAACAAAATATCATATTTGGTACCTTAAATGTGTTGAATGGGATTGAAGAAGGCAAAAAAAAAATTTATTTGTGGGTCAATATTATTATAATATTGTTTGGACTCCATTTTAATTAACATTGGGCGTGGTCAAGGGGACGGCGAATTTTGGAATAGTATTTTTTTATTTTTTTTGGAAAATGTTTAATTTAAAGAAAGATTTTTCTTTTATTTTTTATTTTTTTCAATTTACATATAATACTATTTTATGGACAAATGTGCAGTTAAAAATGAGTTTTGAAAAAATGAATGCCAAACATTTGCAATATTTCATCTCAGCAACACGGTTCTTTAGAATCAAGAATAAATTTATAACTTTTTTGAGAGTGTTTAAAAACAATTTAAACTATAAACAAATATAAATGAGTGGTGGATAATACTTGTGAATCCCTCGAAAAATATGAATAAAAAGTGATTTAAATGTTTATAAACATGAGCCAAACACGGCTTAGACAACATCTGCATTCCGGGGAAATGATGGGTGTGTTTTTAACTATTTTTTGACCAAATGCAAAGCAGTGAACAAAATAAACGTGCGAGTTTTTTCCGACCAAGAAGGTACGAATTGTCTGTATTATGAATCACCATCCTGGTGATAATTGAGATAAAAAGAAAGTACAAATAAAAATGTCTCTCGCCTACATGACGTCTTTGTTCCCCAGTATTTATCAGAAATTAAGTACTTCATCTGCGAAAGAGAAATGAGTATTAAAGGAGTCACGTTCCAATCTAAAAACAAATATCAATTATCCATAAGTTGTTATCAGTAAGAAGAACATCATGATATATTTCCATGAATGAAAACAGAAGGATGATTTAACTGCAGGGTTAGAACAAATTTGCATGATTTGAATCCAATTTTATAGAACCACACATTCATTAAACATCTTTCTACTTCTACGTCTTCGGGTTATTTTGTATCTTAATCATCCAACGTAGTTACTGGAATCATAGTTAGTCCAGTTAACATTCAATAGAACTTGACAAGAATGACGCCACCCAACAAGACGGCGATGGTTTTTTTACCTGTGCTACGTGAAGCATCCAAATCCGGGATCTCCGCGGGAAGATTTAGTGGAATATCTTCCAAAAATTAGAATGCCCGTACAATTTGTCCAACTCACTCTAAGCCTATGAATCGAATCCTGTCCAATTCTTCATTTCTTATCAGTAATGGAACCTAAAAACTAAGGTCAGCCACTCTTTATAACATGGTTCTATATTGTAATTCAACAATTGTCCTTGTCCATACTTCAAACTACAATTAAAAAGGACCTTCCATTTACTTCATCCTAATCTACATATACGCCTTTCAATTAAAAAGGTCTATTTGTCAGCAAAAGTCATCGTTTAAAACTAATCAGTCAGTAACATACACCAAAAGGCCTCATCATAGTTGTATTGTAAGCTAATCCATGGTTAAAACATAAATATGGATCACAGTAAAGCTTTGATGCAGGAATATAGTAATAGAAATTTTCGTTACCCCCAGTAAACTTCACTTGTTTATGCTTTCATTACATATACCCTTGATAGCACAATTTATCTAAGGTCTGTTTGACGTAGACTTTGTGAAAAGTGATATTTTGGAGAATGTATGATCAGAAAGTAGGTAAAAATTATGCTCACATGCAAAATTATTTTATTAGGAGAATGAGCGGTTAAAAATGAGTTTTAAAGAATCAAATTGGGACTTATTATTAACTTCCTTTTTCTCCCAGATCCACTATAGAACATCATTTTCACCCTACTGTACGTGCTTTCTAGATCAATAAAGATCATGTGAAAATTATTCTCAGGTTCTCTATACTTTTCCATCGTCATTCTCAGGTTCCCTATGATAAAACCAAGTTTATTCTACGTCACATTTAAGTAGTAAGTTGATTTGTACTCAATTAACCTCTCTCAAAGTTTCGAAGTATGATAAGTTAGCTTACTGCCTCTAAAGTTTAATATCATATTGAAAATCTCATCTATTCCGATAACAAAGTACTAAAACACTTTTCCTCCATTTATCACACATATTTTTACCCCTTAAATCTCATTGAATAATTTCATCAACCATGAAATATCCACACAGCATATGCACTTTATACTTCAACATTGTATTTGGTACATTTTCTCAGATTATATTTAAATTTGATAACTGGTTTCAATATTTTGTCATTAGAATCATCGCAGGCGTAAAATAATATTTAATGAAAACCAAATTCATAAAAAAAAATCATTTAATCAGATTCAAGCCACCATCAACTGCCCCACTCGATCTACCGAGAATAATATTGCACAGTATCACAATGAAAGAGCTAGATCTACAATTTATTAATTTGCGTCTAGGGTTTGTAAATCGAGTAAGACTTACTTCCCGTGCCTTTGCACAAAGGGCGAGTTCTTCGCATCCTCCTCTGGGAATATTCATTAAAAAAAAAACAGAAATTATAAGAAATTACAAACAGAATATGTTATTATAGAAATAAGAAAAATTAAGGTACGAACCAGAGAGGCTGAGGGAGAACTTGGTTATGATGGTGCCCGTAATAGCGAAGCCAACAAGGAAAGGCCAGTTGCGATTGAATTCTCTCCTGAAGAACACTGGCCATGGATCGAATTTTCTCATTTTGGCGTTTGTTTTCGTCTGAATCTGATATCTACTCCAGTGACTGAATGAAATGTGCAAGTGTGAATTGCTGTTATATCATCAATATGTCAATTCAAATGGGCTCAAGGCCCAAACCAAGTAGGCCCAAAGGCCCTACTTCTCGCCGAAATCACGTCTTCAAATTACATAGACCCCCTTGGAATTTGTAACAATTTCATAGACGTTCTTTCACTTCTCAAAATTTACACGAACACCCAATAATTCAAGTTTTGAATAACACATACATTTCTTGAAGTTCATGGCAAGACATCCCTCTATTTTCAAATATTACACAAGCCTCCCATATTTCAAATTTTAAATAATACATACCACCCTAGAGATTTAAGAAAGTTTCAAAAATATCGCACTATTTTTTGCCATCACTATCCCACGTCAAATGAAAATGAAAAATATAAATCAATTATAAGGACGTGAGTTACTTTTTTTTAATAAGATTTGACTTTTTAAAATGCAATTCAAATATCAGAGCACATTTAAGTTCAAACGAGCAATTTGACTCGATTAAGAAAAAAAAAATAAGCACTAGAATTTTAAAATTGACTTGCTCAAATGACGAATTTTAAAATTAATTTGCTTAAATAAGCCACTCTCGCGAGGAAGCTGCTCCTAAAATGAGGGGAAAAAACAACAAGAATGATGCTCTTACTATATTCATAATTAATCCATTTTCAGCCTAATTATCCGATTGTAATTAGTGGTAATTGTACCAAATTAGACTTTTTCTTTCACATTTTAAAAAAT
>CAIGRQ010093971.1:0-15712 GCA_903798375.1 Fraxinus sp. D2006-0159
AAAGGTCCAAGGGAAGCAATGAGCTTATCGTGATTCCCAATGTCTCCGATTGTCGCATTGGGTTTGTTCGTCAGGCGTATCAAAGCAGAGGCTGCCACCTGAACCTTTCCCTGTTTTTCATCTTCAAATTATACTTCGACCCAAGGCTCTGCACACTTCGGTTGACAATAATTTCCTGATAGGATGTTGGCTACCAGCAGCTCTTTCCAAGTTGGTGGAAGGATAAGGGTTGTACATTTCCTGCAGCCAACAAGATTCAGAGTTTCATAAGCACAAGGAGCACCAAATTCATGAAGGCATTTAGGGAAACTATTACACAAGTGGTTCAATTTATTGCCAGCTAGTTGAACATTTAAAGCATAAGATCCTTAGAAAGTGCACGCTGTATTAATTTTGGTCCATCCATCCCTTGTTCTGTCGACAATTCTTCGCTATTATGAAGAGGAGTCTCTTTAGTACCTCTTCATAGGCAAATTCTGGAGCCATCTGAAATCAGTTCTGTGCATTCTTCCATAAGACAGTTTGAGTTCCATAATTTGACTAGAACTCACGATGTGCAATAATGCTTCGAAAGATTATGATTATCCCAATAATTTTAGAAGAGGAATTTATGAGAATCAGCCTAATATTAGACATTTAAGTTATAGGCATATCGCCATTTTCTTTCTTTATAAAATGGAATGATTGACCAAATAGAATAACAAAAACTATAGATGATATAACCCTAGCAAACGTCAGCCCCCTCAATTAAAAGGACGGAAATAACATGCTTATACAAGCTAAAACAATGTTAATTTCGCGGGAAAACTGGAGCTTGGAGGATTTATCCCAAAGGTTCCTGTTGGTAATGCCAAGACTCGTGCTCTAAAACATGGTTATCAGTGAAAGTTACTTGACATGGAAGTATATGTTGCAAGCATGTAAAATATTGATTGCCACGAACTGTCTGTAATGTTAAAAAGTAACAACCGACAAAAGAAAAGATCCTACTTAAAATGAGTAGTACTGTGCAGAGCCTAATCGTTCCAGCTTTAACTTTTGTGCCTAAAGAAAACTATAGCTGAAGCATGGGAAATGATCAATAATGCCTACAAATTTTATAATTGCTGTAGATATACCATCATTGAGCAGCAGCATATACAAGTAAATTTGGAGTCAGCTAATAATTCTTTCTTCGCCACTTCCCATTGCTAGATCTAGTGGAACATCCAAAGTAACTGTGAATCTGTCTTTTATGATCTACGCAAACCTGTCCCAACCACCTAAATAGGCTTTCTCACGGAGTATTCACGATTGGTGTCACTTCAAATAGTTGACGTATAATCATTTATTATTTAATCTATGTCCTACACCCAGTACCATACAGCACGACAACATTCTCTAGAACCTTTTAATTTTGTAGGATCTTCTTATCATACAGAATTCTTGTTGCACTTCTCCGTTTCATCCAACCCAGTATAATCTTATGCATTACATCATCTTCTATTCCTCCTTCATTTTTAATAATCAACCTTAAATCCTAAACTAATCAATTTCTGGACAACTCTCATAGCATGTATTTCGTCTTGGTTCTTGTCAACTTGAACCTTTACATTCCAAAGTATTCCTCCATAGTTCGAACTTATGAATTAACATACCTTTAGTCTCAACTAATTTGGTAGTTTCATGATAATGTTAACCAACTATGGTTATTAATTGTTGATTGACATCACCACCATACTAAGAACAATGAGTCCAGAGAAACAACTATTCAACTGTTACATGTATATATCTAATCCCACAAAGACCTTCAGTAAAACCGACTCATCGAAGCAAGCAGTTAAAGAGAACCAAAATTCCCTTGATGCCCATCTCTAGGTAATTCAAATTGAATCAATGGAAGTCTAACTCAGACTGATAGTTATAATTGCCACACCATGGCTTCAATCTTCATAAAGAAACCATCCACTAATATCACAGATATGATCTTTTCTTTGCCTTCTTCTTCCCCTTAGAGTAGCCAACTAGCTTTACAAGGTATAGATGGCCCTTAAACCAGTAAATTGTCCTACTTTCATGTACTCTGGGTAAAGAATAACAAGGATTGCGATTAAATTTGGACACTAATTTAAGCACATTCATCATATTTGTTATTTTGTGACCAAAATTCTGTTGGATGTTTGTGGATTGGTTGAAAGAGGTGTTAAAGAGGTATGGGAAGTTTTTGGGCAAAAATTTGGCATTTAGAATCAATTTGGACCAAAACTCAATGCCTGGGTGTCGTTGGAAGCGCTGTCGCCAACGCCCGCCTAACGCTGGAGCACCGCTTGAGCGCCATATATCTTTTGACTCAATTTTTGATCATCTTTCCCATCATAACATATTCTTTTGGGTCCTATATATAGTCCACGTGATTCTTAGATTTCATATGACTTATATGAGTTAAAAATCAAGTTAGAAACACAATATTTTGTTTTCTTTCTCCATTATTAATAAATTATCTATTCCTCTGCCAACTGTTCTTGTCTTGTGATTGCTAATAATTCTTGTTCGGATTCTAAAAATATTGTTATATCCAGAAGAAGAAAATTCAAGATATCCTTTTCCAAATAGTAACAAATCATCAAATTCTTGACTATGATAAATGGAAACGTCTAGCAGCATAGTATAAAGGGCACCACTTCAATTTCCTTTGCCTGAGAAGGTGGAGGTGAGATATCACTATTGGCACTAAAGCAAGCGATCCATTCAAGAATTTTCTTCTTGAAATAGTGGTCAATTCTTTGGAACTTTGATGGGATTTTAGAGTAAGTTTAGTAGAAGAGTTTGAGCAGGAAAATATGGTTTTTGAGGATGGAGTAGCGGCGTATAAAATGGTGGAGACTGATGGCACTGAAGCTGCTGCCATTTTTTTGAGATTGAGAGGAGAAAAAAGAATAGTGTTTTCTGATTTAAAGAGGTGGTTAAAACAGTTGGGCAGTAGCTTTTATTATTGTCTGCATTTTGGATGAGCTAAGGTTTCTGACCTCCAAGTGACATCGTGACTCTGATTCACGGACACGTGAAAAAATAATGATATGTAACTCCACTTGGATTGCAACTTCAATCTAAATGATGACAAATCAATAAAATTACTCTACTTTTCAATTATAGATTTTTCAAAAAATACTATTCAAAACTCTATTTCTTCTTCTAAAATGGGAGATAAACAAACCCTAAGTATTTCTTTGTCATAGAATTAAAATTTGTAATAAACTAGTGATCGAGTGCTATTATAATCGCTTGGAAGAACTTATTGTGATCAACAAATTCATTTTCACTCTTCCTTTTCTTTTCTATTCTCCTCGTGCCAGTTGGAGTCTGAGTCTCTCCTTGAAAAAACCACACGGGTTATTAGTAATTTATAAATAGTTAAACTCAATTGGCACGTACCGAAGCTGGATCTTGGCTGCTATAGCACACAAAAGTACCAAATGCAAAAACAATTATTGAATGAAAGCCAGAAAAATTAATGAATTATAGTAATGATTGTTGAATCATAACTGTGGATTTCGACTTTGCTTCCAAGTAAGAATGTCTGCTATAAAATCCCCATTAAAGCAGAAATTAATTCCAGCTGTACTTATTATATATCACTGAAAGACAAATCATAAAAAACATCGAAAATAATACATATATAGAAATCTCAAACCTAAAGAAAAATCCAGAAAAAGGTGAAGATAACCCAAAAAGGAAGATCCAATCCCACATTTTCTTAGGTAAAGGAAATAGAATTCTGGGTCTCTCGGTGCCTGATTACCGTAAGAATCAAGATTCTGCTCTTTCAGGTAAAAGAGTGATCTTTTAAAACCCTTGTTGAATTTTTCGGTTCTCAAATTGCTTTCTTGATGATCGTGTTGCTTGTATATTTTTATTTATATTTTTTACCCGTTTAAGTATCCAATCTTTATTTTTTTTGGTTTGGTTTGTATGAGTTTTTTTTGATGAAAATGATTGATAAATTGTATAAATGAAACGCTACTTGCAAAAAATGGATCTAAAAATGGGTACAACAAATCTTCTGTAAATGGTTGCTTTTAGTTTCTTTCAGTAATGGGTTTACGGTCTTCTTGTTTTCCCCCTTTGTTTAATCAACTTCTTGTATTTTCTACTGCTGTTCAACTAAACGCTATATCATTTTTGGTAAAATTTCGCTTAGATGCTTGCATTACGTTTTATAAATACTGGGGATATGCATTTTTATGTAGGCAGGTATCTTCTGTTTATTGGTTTTTGAGATTTTTGGTTATGTTGAGGAGTATTAATTTGGTAAAGTTTCTTGTCTTTGATCAATACAGGGTTTTGATTAGAAAAAATGAGTAAAACCAAGATGAGACCAGCAGTGGAGAATGGCGAGACAGGCGAAGACTCTGTTCTCAGTACTATGGTCAGTAATGGGGAGGATTTGGGACCTATGGTCCGACTTGCTTTTGAGACGGGGAAGCCGGAAGCCCTTATGCAACAACTAAAGATTGTAGTGAGAAAGAAAGAAGTTGAAATTGAGGAACTATGCAAGCTCCATTATGAGGATTTTATACTTGCTGTCGATGAACTTCGTGGTGTCTTAGTTGATGCGGAAGAGCTAAAAAGTGAGCTTGCGAGTGAGAATTTTAGGTTACAAGAGGTTGGGAGCGCCCTACTTTTGAAACTCGAAGAGCTTCTTGAATCTTATATGATTAAGAAGAATGTTACTGAAGCCATTAAGATGTTAAAGAATTGTGTTCTCGCCTTGGATCTTTGTGTGAAGTGTAATAACCACATTTCAGAAGGTCGGTTTTACCCGGCTTTAAAAGCTGTTGATCAGATTGAGAAAACTTATTTGCAAAATATTCCTGTTAAGGCACTCAAGATGCTTGCTGAGAAGAGAATACCGTTGATAAAGTCACACATTGAGAAGAAGGTATGCAGCGAAGTTAATGAATGGCTAGTTCACATAAGGAGCAGTGCTAAGGATATCGGGCAAACTGCTATAGGATATGCTGCATCTGCTCGTCAGAGGGATGAGGATATGTTGGCTCGTCAAAGGAAAGCAGAGGAACAAAGTTTTTTGGGTTTAGGAGATTTCACTTACACCTTAGATGTTGAAGAAATTGATGAAAATTCTGTTCTCAAATTTGACCTCACTCCTCTTTATCGGGCATCTCACATTCACACTTGTCTTGGAATTCAAGAGCAGTTTCGTGACTATTATTACAAAAACCGGTTTCTACAGCTGAAGTCAGATTTGCAAATATCCTCTGCACATCCGTTCCTTGAATCCCATCAGACCTTTTTGGCTCTAATTGCTGGTTATTTTATTGTTGAAGATAGGGTCTTAAGGACTGCCAGTGGGCTGCTCTCACCAAATCAGCTTGAGACAATGTGGGAAACAGCTGCAGCTAAAATAACTTCAATCTTGGAGGAACAATTTTCGCATATGGATACAGCGAGCCATCTCCTCCTTGTGAAGGATTATGTGACTCTTCTTGGGGCAACGCTTAGAAAGTACGGATATGAAGTGGGCTCAATTCTCGAGACTTTGAACAGTAGCCGTGACAAATATCACGAGCTTCTTTTAGCTGAGTGTCAACAACAGATAGCTGATGTCCTTGCCAGTGACACTTACGAGCAAATGGTCATGAAAAAGGAGTCGGACTACCACACAAATGTTCTTATATTCCATCTTCAAACATCAGATATAATGCCGGCTTTCCCATATATTGCCCCGTTCTCTATTATGGTACCTGAATGCTGTCGGATTGTTCGATCATTTATTAAGGACTCTGTTAATTACTTGTCTTATGGGGTGCAGATGAACTTCTTTGATATCGTAAGGAAGTACCTGGACAAACTCTTGATTGATATCCTAAATGAAGTCATACTTAATAATATACATAGTGGTACCATCGGTGTCTCTCAAGCAATGCAAATTGCTGCCAACATAGCTGTTTTGGAAAGGGCATGTGATTATTTTCTTCAGCATGCTGCCCAACAATGTGGGATTCCTGCCAGATCAGTTGATAGTCGTCAAGGTAGCTTAACCGCTAAGATTGTACTTAAAACTTCAAGGGATGCTGCTTATCTTGCTCTATTGAGTCTTGTAAACTCCAAGTTAGATGAGTTTATGTCACTCATAGAAAATGTAAATTGGACTTCTGAAGATGTACCCCAGCATGCAAATGACTACGTGAATGAGGTTGTTATGTATCTTGACAGTCTTATATCCACTGCGCAACAAATTTTGCCGTTGGATGCTTTATATAAAGTTGGGATTGGCGCTTTTGAGCATATTTCAAACTCTATTCTGGGAGCTTTTCTCAGTGATAGCGTAAAGAGGTTCAACGCAAATGCAGTCATGAGTATCAACCATGATCTAAAGATGTTGGAATCTTTTGCTGATGAGAAGTTTCACAGTACTGGATTGCATGAGATATACAGTGAAGGGAGCTTCCAAGGTTGCTTGATAGAAGCCAGACAATTGGTAAACCTTCTCTTGAGCAGTCAGCCTGAAACCTTCATGAATCCTGTGATAAGGGAGAAGAGTTACAATTGCTTGGATTATAAAAAGGTGGCTACTATATGTGACAAGTTCAAGGATTCGCCTGATGGACTTTTTGGAAGCCTTTCAAGAGGAAACACAAAGCAAAACGTCCGGAAAAAGTCCATGGATGTGTTAAAGAAAAGACTGCGGGATTTCAACTAAGAGAGCTTGGACATTTTTATGGCATACAAGTAACTAGAATTTCTTTTCTTTTTTTCTAAGACTGATGATTTATTCTATTTGAAAGTCTTTTCTCCTAATAAATAGTTTGGAATGGACTGCAATTTTTATCTCGGATCCTTCTCTTACTAATTTGGCGCACTCTGTTGCTCTCTCTGATATTATGAAAAATCTGGACATACGAGTTAGGTGTTTTTGCGAGCATTACAGTTTCAACATTTTAGTAATGGTACCGGATATAATTTGCAGGCAAGATAACTGACCTTTGACCACAGAGAAGATGCTCTGGAATCTCAAATAGTTGTATTTCTCTATTAATCATCCTTTGCCATCTCTATGTCGGTATTTCTGTTTGTTCATCGAAAGAAATCATCTGGGATTCAGAATGCTTTCTCAGTTGATTTTGATCAGAAAAACTGCAATAATTTTTGTGCGCTGTATGTTGTAATTAGTTTTGAGTAACTACTGGTTTAGAATTTTGTTTAGAACACACACACTTCTCTGCTTTCTCCTATTCTGTTTGCTTTCTTTTATATTTCAGTCATTCAAGCTATCACAAATGTAAGTAAGTTGTCATTAGTCTATTCTCTTCGTTCGTTTTAAAGGACCTACACATTTACTGCCCTTGAACTATTTTCCATCTTTCAGGCATCGGTCAGTTTTGACATGGTTGGAGCACACTGTATGATGCAGAATGTAAGTGCCTTCGTAAATCTCCTAACTTATGTAGCTTTTCTAGATATTGTGATGAATTTATGTAATTGGATTTTTCTATAATGTTATATGTTGTGACTCCTTTAATTGCTCATCCTTTGGTTTTACAAAGAAGAGTGAAATTGCAACTGTTGATGTCTCCTGAAAATTTTATCCTCTCCTGGATAAATAACAATGATAACTTGTTTTGATCTGGATTTTTACACAATTATGGAATGCCTGTAAATAGTAATTGATGAGATTGTTCTATCCTTTTTATAGGTATGTAGGCATAACAATTGAAATCTAATTTTTAGAGTGTAGGAGGGTCTGATCGAACTGTTATGTTTCAAAACTATAGATTCAAGATGCACACTCGTATGGCTAATCAAGTTCATGTCATTAAAAAATATCCCTGAAATAATGCATTTGGTCTTCTGGAGTCCTCCAATAAATTAAACCAAATATTGAACAGGATTTGATTGTATGCAGTGATTTACAAATATTGTTGGATATGAACCTTAAGGCCCTGTTTGAGCCAAATCATTATCTCATTAAAATGAAAAATATAACCGTTATCCATCACATCAATATTTAAATTCAAGTTTTATATCTCTTGTATGGACCTCAATAACGACTATATTTTTCATTCTCATTCTACAATAATTTTGCTCAAACAGGGCCTAAATACTTTTTGGCTTTTTCTTCATTGAGGTTATCCATCTATATGTTAGCATGCTGCAGTCTCCTTATTAGAATCAACACTGAACAAGGGTTGGAAAATTTTATAGAAAAACAAATCGTCGCTTTTCTGTTATCTAAAACACGCTTCATTAGAAAGTAGAAGAGAGTGTATCCAGTGCAACAGTTGATATATTTAAAGCTCATCTAATTATGTCTTGAAATGGGTTGGCTGTGTGAAGAATCTTAGGATAACTTGCTTCTTAATCTGTGGGGTGTGCATATATTAGTGCAAGGAGCTATAGGATAGATTTTTTTCTGTAAATGGATGTTCTGTGAATGCAACTTGAAACTGATAAAAAGGGAGGTTGTTTGCAGAACTTTGAGGGGTATGTATATTCAATCTAGACTTTTAGAAACTTAAAATGTTTAGGTGTATTCAATAAAGACTTTTTAAGACTTCATAGTTTTGGGATATTCAATATAGACTTTTATAGACATATGAAAAGTTGAAGTTTTGGGATATTAAATTAACTTTTTGGAAGTCTTAAAAAGTCACGGTTATTCAAAATGTAAATGACTTTTATAAAATCCTTTACGTTCTAACCTTTAAACAGAAAGTACAAATACAAAATCTCATAAAAAGACTTTCACAAATGAAAAAGTCTTTTCATCTATTATATTTCTCTCTTTCTTCAACATTTCTCTTTCCTCCTTCATTCTATGAATCCTACTACTATGATAAAAAAAATCAATATTTATCAACCTGCTATTATTATCATTCTCTTTTTAATATTCTCATTTCCTTTTTTGAATATTTAATATTCTTTTTAATAGTTGGCATTTTCAGGTATCCTTGCTTTTGGTGCCAGTTAGTGTATATTTGTTACATTGTACTAGATTGGACTTAGACTAGACTAGACTAGACAGTAAATGAACAATGAAGAAGATTTTACCTTTTTTTTAAAATATTGTTATGTATAACTATCCAGTTTTATGTAGTCTCTCTACCAAACATGTCATATTTGGATGACAGCTTGGGCATTACTTTATGTAGAGACAAAACGCTGAGGATGAAGTCTTCATATACTATAGCTGAAGAGGCGAGCATAACTTACTAGGTTTGATAGGAGTTATGAATCTCAAATTTTTCATGCACAAAACTTATTCAGAATAGAATATAAGCTCAGAGGTTGAAGATTTTTTTATAACTACCAAGAATCACACAGATACATGAAGCTCATGGCTTACTTGAGATGTTCTTTGTATCTCAGATAGATGCTATTGAGGATCAATTCTCATGATCTCTTAAATTTACTTATTGGTGGATGTTAGAATCGTGTTATATGGCTTTTCAATGTCCTGAAGTTCTCTTTAATAAGTGTTTTTCCTTGTTTATATGCTATAATTTCCCATTATTCTAATGAAAAACAAAAATACAACTTAACATGTGAAAAAATGTGGAGCAATGAGAAGCATTTGTTGAATTAATAAACTAGATTCATTTCTAGAATAATCCAAAAATATCTAGATTAATGCTATAATGTTTTAATGCATGAATTAAAGAGAGTACGTGTATGTCCATTGATGTTATTCATGTACTTAGGTAGAAGGAAAGTATGCAATTAAATATTGATATATATACTAGACTAGGTTCATGTTTGGAAAATCCTATATATACTCATGTAATCTAGCCATTTGAAAATCAAGTCAAGTTGAAGTGATAATAGAATCACATATATTTCCTCCACCACTTTTTTGTGAGTTTGAGTGTTGAGTGAATTTATGCTTTCCAATTTCTAACAAATTGGTATCAGAGCCGCTTGTGTTTGGAGATAATTGAAGAACAAGATGATGAATTGAACTCCATTTCAAGTTCCACCACTCATCAAAGAAAATTATGTTAATTGGTGCATTCGTATGAAGGCTTTGCTTGGAGCATATGATGTTTGGGAACTTGTGGTCCAAGGTATTGTAGCAGAAGATGCAGATGCAGCTACCATGAAGAAAGATCAAAGGGCACTCTCTCTCATCTATCAAAGTTTAGATGAAAAGATGTTTGAGAAAGTTGCTAGAGAAACCACTTCCAAGGAAGTATAGGATATTCTTCAAGTTCTTTTAAAGGAGTTGATAAGGTGAAGAAGGTACATCTCCAAACATTAAGAAGAGAATTCGATTCCCTACAAATGAATGATCCCGAATCTGTTTCAGATTATATTTCAAGAATTTTGGCTATTGTCAACCAAATGAGGAGATATAGAGATGACATGAAGGATTCGTTGGAAAAACTCTACGATCGTTAGATCCACGATTCAATTATGTTTTGTTACCATTGAAGAGTCTAAGGATTTGGACACCATGACCATTAAGGAGTTTTGTGGATCTTTGCAAGCCCATGAACAATGACTGAAAAAACCGAAGCAAGAATCGGTGGAGCAAGCTTTGCAAGCAAAGCTTTTACTAAAAGAGGAGGAAAGAAGTGGCATGTCCCGAAGAAGTTGAGGACGTGGAAGAGGTCATGGTCGTGGAAGAGGCGGACAAGGCAACAACCAACCTTCAAATATTGAGGGGAAAAGCCAACACTTCAATCGAGAAAGAGGCCGTTGACAAGGCAGAGGAGGAAGTTTGAGGCAAAATCAAGGAAGGTATGAAAAAGCAAATGTTTAATGTTATACTTGTCACAAATATGGGCATTATTCTTGGGAATGCTAAAACAACGGGGAAGAAAAAACAAACTTTGTGGAGAGCAAGAATGAAGATGGAGATCCCACTTTGCTTATCGATTGCAAAAGCGATGTGAAGAGAATAATGAATGGTATCTTGATTCCGGCGCAATGCGAAAAGAAAAATTTATTTATAGAGCCTGATGAATCCATTGGCGGAAATATCACTTTTGGAGATTCTTCTAAAGTTCAAGGAAAAGGAAAATGTACTATTTTATTACGCTTGAAAGATGGAAGTCATCAATTCATTTCTAATGTGTTTTATGTGCCGGATATGAAAAGTAACATTTTGAGCATGGGACAACTTTTGGAGAAAAATTATGATATTCACTTGAAAGACAAAAGTTCGACTATGAAAGATGAAAATGAGAGATTGTTAGCCAAGGTGCCGATGATGAAGAACAGAATGTTTATGTTGAATATTCAACATGATGTCCCGAAATACTTGAAATCTTGTGCTAAAGATTCTTCTTGACTTTGGCACATGAGATTTGGACATATAAATTTCAATGGCCTCAAAATAATAAGCAAGGAAAGCATGGTGAAGGGACTTTCAACCATTCATCATCCAAATCAACTTTGTGAAGGATGTCTTTTTGGAAAACAAGCAAGAAAGAGCTTTTCTAAAGAGTCTTTCATAAGAGCACAGTGTCCATTGAAATTGATCCACTCAAATGTTTATGAACCTATCAAGCCATCATCGCTTGGTAAGAATAATTATTTTCTCCTTTTTATTGATGATTTTTCTCAAAAAACTTAGGTTTATTTCTTGAAGGAAATGAGGTGTCTAAGACTTTTAAAAAGTTCAATACTTTGGTGGAGAAACAAAGCAAATATTAAATTAAAGCTCTTTGGTCCGATAGAAATGGAGAATTCAATTCTAATGAATTCAAAGACTTCTGTGAGAAAAATGGCATTCATCGTCCTTTGACAATTCCAAGACCACAACAGAATGGTGACGAGAGAAAGAAACGGACCCTACCCAACATGTCAGAGTATTCTTAAGAGCAAAAATATGCCAAAGGAGTTTTGGGTTGAAGCAGTTGCTTGTGCAGTCTATTTGTCCAACCGGTGCCATACCAAAAGTGTTCATGGAAAAACACCAAAAGAAGCTTGGAGTGGTTACAAGCCAAATGTTTCACACTTGCGGGTATGTCCTATGCACATGTATCGGATGAGAAAAGGACTAAACTGGCTGACAATAGTGAGAGGTATGTTTTTATTGGCTATGATCAAAGTTCTAAAGGTTACAAGTTGTACAATCCAAGCAATGACAGAATAATTGAGATGTTGAGTTTGATGAAGAAAACTTGGGAATGGAAAATTGCAAAGGAAGAATACAATTTTAATCCCTTATTTGATGTAGAAGAAGACATTATAGAGCCTATTACTCCACCCCAACACCTTCACTAAATTCACAAATTGGGGAAGCACGTACAGGTGAAGGACCTCGAAGAACTAGAAGAATTCGAGATTTGTACGAATCAACCGATGAGGTAACACAAAATTTAAGTGACTTAACTCAATTTTATCTTTTCGTGGACAGTGTGCCTCTAGGTTTTGAAGAAGCCACTCTTAATAAAAAAAAATGGAGAGACGCCATGGATGATAAAATAAAGGCAATCAAGAAGAATGATACATAGGAATTGCCATTACTACCTAAAGGAAAAAGCACAATTGGAGTCAAGTGGGTGTAAAAAAAAAAAAAATTCAAAAGGCGAGATAGAGAGAGATAAAGCAAGATTAGTTGCAAAATAATACAAGCAAAAAGTTGGCATTGACTATGGTAAGGTGTTTGCCCCGATTATAAATAATTCGTTTGATTATTTCCTTGGCAGCCCAAAACCCCTTTAGGTTATGTGGTTGAAGGACAAGAAGATATGGTCCTAAAATCGAAGAAAGCTCTCTATAGCTTGAAACAAGCGTGCTTGGAATAATAGAATTGGCTAATTCTATTATTCCAAGCAAATAACTTCTTCGAGTGTCCACATGAACATGCACTTTATGTGAAATAGAACAAAAATGGTGATATTTTCCTTGTTTGTTTGTATGTGGATGACTTGATGTTGACAGGAAATAATCCAAAGATGTTTGAAAAATTCAAGAGAGCTATGGCTAGAGAATTTGAGATGACGGACATTGGATTAATGTCCTACTATCTTTGCATTGAGGTGAAACAAAGAGATGATGGAATCTCTGTCTCAAGAAGGATACGCAAAAGAAATTCTTAAAAGTTTGAAATGGCTAATTGCAAGCTAGTGAGCACCCCCATTGAATGTGGAGTTGAATTGTCTGAGCAAAGAGATGGAGAGAAGATCAACCTAGGGATGGCAACGGGGCGGGCTGCCCGCAACCTCCCCCGCCCCGCCAAGCAATTCCCCGCCCCGTTACCCGTTTAAGGCGGGACGAGGCCCTTTCCCCATTTACTACCCCGTTTATTTATTTTATATTTTTTTGATAATTCATTTTATTGCCCCCATTCATTAGACTAAGATAATAATATATTTTTTAATTTTTACTTATTTTTAAAAGTTAAATTATTCAAATATATTTGATAAACTAAGTCTTTTATTGTTTGTCATATTTTTTTGATAATTTTAGTTGTCATATTCTATTAGAACAAACGAAATTTCGTGAAATTTTTTATTTAAAGTATTAAATTCTAAAAAAAAAATTTTAAAAATATTAAACGGGGCGGGGCACCTGTTACTCGCCCCGAATACCCGATTAAGCTGGTAATTCCCATCCCGTTCGGGGTGGGGTCCGCGGGTATCAGGTT
Organism: Fraxinus sp. D2006-0159; assembly: GCA_903798375.1. Lineage (NCBI taxonomy): Eukaryota > Viridiplantae > Streptophyta > Magnoliopsida > Lamiales > Oleaceae > Fraxinus > Fraxinus sp. D2006-0159. The sequence goes on from CAIGRQ010093971.1 coordinate 13,595, forward strand.
TTTTCGCCATCCCTAGATCAATTCCACTTTGTTGAAAGCTTGAGGTATTTAACCTATACAAGACTGGATATTCTTTTCGGTGTTGGATTTGTAAGTCGCTTCATGGAAGCTCCTACTACTCGTTTAAAGGTGGCCAAAAGAATACTTCGTTACATTAATGGTACACTTGACTTTGGTATTTTCTATACATCTTCTCAAGACTTCAAGCTTGTTGGCTATTGTGATAGTGATTGGGCTCGTGATAATGATGATCGGAAAAGCACTACCGGGTTTGTTTTCTTTATAGGAAATATGGCATTTACTTGGAATTAAGAAACAATCTATTGTGACTCTTTCTACGTGTGAAGCATAGTATGTCGTGGCTACTTCTTGTGTTTGCCATGCAATTTGGCTTAGTAGTTTGATGAGGGAGCTTCACGAACCACAAAAAGGCACAACAGAGATTTTTGTTGATAATAAGTCCGCTCTCGCATTGGCCAAAAAACTCGATGTTTCATGAAATGTGTAAACATATTGATACGAGGTATCATTTTATACGAGAGTGCATATCCAAGAAAGAAGTGGAGCTTGAGTTTGTGAAGTCTCAAGACTAAGTTGCGGATATTTTCACCCAGCCCTTGAAGATTGACATTTTTCAAAAGTCGCGGATGTTCCTTGGCCTAATGAATCAAGTTTAAGAGGGGTTGTTGAATTAATAAATTAGATTCATTTCTAGACTAATCCATAAATACCTAAATTAATGTTAGAATGTTTTAATGCTTGAATTAAGGAGAGTACATGTATATCCATTGTAGTTATTCATGTACTTAGTTAGAGGGAAAGTATGCAATTAAATATTGATACATGCCTATATATACTCATGTAATCTAGCCATTTGAAAATCAAGTCAAGTTGAAGTGATAATAGAATCACATATATTTCCTCCACTTTTTCGTGAGTTTTGAGTGTTGGGTGAATTTATGCTCTCCAATTTCTAACAGCATTATGGTCTGTCGTAGAAATTCTCCATATAATTCCCAAAATTGATCCTTGTAATTAAAAATTTTACATTGTGATCCATCTCCTTTTAAACTTGCTCAAGACTGGATACAAGGTAAATATTTACATATCTTACAAAGCTAACTTAATAATTAGATGCTGGCAGTGTTGTTACTTCCCTAACTTGGTGCAGGATGTATGTCGACAACTATCAAATCCATGGATGCTAAAAGAACTTGGGACGTATTTGTTAGTTTAAAGTAAATTCATTGATATCTTATTTCAGATCCTACATTATGTATATATGAGTGACTATCCATCACCTGGATTCAAGGAAACAATATTTCTTTATCGAAAAATAGCAAACTGGTGTTTTATACTTTTCCAGAGTTGCAAAATTTGCTTGCAGTCAACTTACATACTTCCTATCTATCTAAGGGCGGTTCTTGATTTTCCGTTGCTTAATTTTTCTTTTATACTATTAGAATATTGCTTTTATGTTCTGTTACTGAATTGCAATTTATTTTTTATTCCTATCTATTTTGTAATTGTTATTGACACTTGGATTGCATTTCACATTTGATTCGAGAATGTATATCTGAAGTGTGGTTTTTGGATAGACATGTAACTGTTAATAATTAGTAGTAATTTATGGTATTAACCCAGTGCCTAGTTTTATTTCATTCACACGTGCAGTTTCATTAAAGTTTTGTTGTTTAAGGTTGAATATTAATTGAAAAATTAGTATCATGCGAGGACTTCTTTCACTGCATATTTATTTTACCAATTTCGGATTTCCTATGGTCTACTACTGTATTTTCATCGGGCGACTGGTGATACTCTTGGTGCAATTACGTTATTCTCCATTTTATTTCCTATTCTTGGGATGGTAGACAATTAGGAGTTCTGAGGCTGCATTTATTATGCCAATCTGTATTTCTTGTTCACAATCGTGTTTATACCAATGTTCTAAAAAGCGTAAAGCATTGCGTAGCGTCGAGGCCGAGAATCAAGAATTACAAGATTAAGCGTGTCAATGCGAAGAATAAGCGTCATAATGCGTTTCGTATTTTTAATATTATTTTAATTATTTTTAAGACATTAAATATATTTTTATATAAAAAAAATAAAAAATTTATG
>CAIGRQ010094007.1:0-10593 GCA_903798375.1 Fraxinus sp. D2006-0159
ATAAAAATTTGGATACCCCAAGACTTATAAAGAATTCTAAAAAATTTTAATTAAATACACCGTAACTTTTAGAGACTTTTTAAAAGTTTATTATAAAAGTCTCAATTAAATACACTAATACTTTTAGAGAGTTTCCAAAAGTCTACATTAAATATCCTTATACTTTTAAAATTCCAAAATGTCATTAAAAGTTTCAATTGAATACACCCCCTTAATCTGCTAACTTCTCCTTGTCTCAAAGATGGAACCTCACAAAATCCTTTCTAATCAAACTAGAGGCAGAATCAACATCAAGAATTCAACAAATTCTTGGAGCCTAAAAACCCTCGTCCGTCAAAGATAGAATCCCTCGAGAGCAAAATAACTTTTTACTTAAGCACAACTCTTTAATATATATATATATAGAAAAATGAGTTATAAACTTGTAGTCTAAATCTCACGGAGATCGAACTAGGATAGTTGGGATATTGTGTTTAGATTCTACGAGTTTCTATATTGTTGCTTTCGAGTTTCTTATAATTTTGGGGTTGGTTGATGTCTTTCCTACACACTCAAATTCTTCTCCATTCTTCCTATTCACGTATATAGTACTTGAGGCCTCAACAAAGATTTAATAATTACCATAAAGAAAGATAATCTCAGTGGGACTGTCTTTTTTTTTCACACAAGGATTCATCAGTACAATAATTTAGGGCTTTAATTAAAATGTCCTAATTGATCCCATTATCAATCATAATTACCATGAACCTTTTTAATTGAACCAATTTGTTGGCTTGGGTGCTTGATCCATCCAAAAGTAATGGACGGATATCCAAAACATAGTTGTCAACAGAGGTGAACACGATTTGTTTTTGCGCCATTTTTGTGTTATTTTTAGCATTTTTATTTGATTTCAAATCATGATTTTAGGGACATAAAAATATATATATATATTTTTTTTAAATAAGCGAATTCAATACAGGTGAAAAATAAATACATTAGTTTGAAATTTCAACATGACACTTAAATTGAGACATTTTGAATATAAAAATAAGATTATTAATATATTTGTCTCAATACAAGCTTAAACCAATACATTAATACGAGGTTCAATCACAAAATTTAAGCTTGTAATTTTATTATTTAGATGAGAAAAATATTATCATAAACAAAATATTATGTTCCTAAACAACCTGTTACGGGCCCTTTTCTTGACCGCCACGTGGCTGGATTGATTCGGCCATGTCCACGTGGCAATCAAACTGATATGGTAATGCCCACGTGACAGAGTAACCGAATCCTTATTAGACGAGCTGATTCCTTATTGCCAAACTGAAACCATGACGTCTCTTGAAGATCCGAACTCATCCATCCCCCACAGTGGATGCGAAGGCCTGCACTCCGCACTCTCTATGCTTCGTAGCTCGCCTCGCTACATCCCACCCCTCAAGATCTTTCGTGAGATCTCTTCGAAATGATTGACGGGACGTATGTCAAATCTCTAACAATCAACTCAACTGGTATGTCATACATTATTTAATATCAGTCAATCTATGGATTGACGGATTGATGTGAATGAGAGGACGGCTTATTCAGGATCTGACGCCACGTGGTCCTCCTCTTCCCTTCTTCAGTGTTCTCTTTAAAAAGCTTAATATTTGCATATATTTCCAACCATGTCCCGGTCGCCGGACATTCATTCCCGATTAATTAAATATTGACTTGACTGTCGGAGTACTCACGACTTATTCCACCTCCACTGGAAGAGGCCATGAGTGACTAACGGCGTGCTACCGTGCGCAAGAAGGAATATACGCGAAGATTTATTCCTTTAACCATGTGTTGGAGCCATTTTTCGGGGTCAACACAACCAATATAAACCAACCATCAAGTAAATTTGCTGAATTATAACTTGATATAATAAATAACATATCTTAAGTTATTAATTTTTATTTTTATATTTAAATGGATGAACGGTTCGATTTGATTTCAAGCGATTCTTAACTATTGAAAACCTAAACCGAACATTTTCAAAGGGTTTGGTTCAGTTTTGAAACTGTTAAAACCTAAAACACACAAATCAATGGTTTCAAAATTGCAGTTTTGATTTGGTTTGATGGGTTGACAATTTGTTGTTTTACCCCTAATCGTAATGTAACATTTCCATGTTCAAGGTTCTTGAATTATTATAATATTGCATATATATATATATATATATATAACAAGCACTTCCGTATCGAACGATTAGATCCAAATATAGGGTTATCCCACTAGAGATGTGAGGTTAGAACTAGCTAGACCTTAGTTACAATACGTGTCTAGTAAGGTGAACTAAATAATACTAAATGAGAAAAAGAAAACTCTATTGTATTGAGAACAAAATAGGATATATTTCTAAAAATAAAAATAAAAAAATTTGCACATTTACACAATTTCTTGCTCCGTGTCGTAAAATATATCAATGCTTTTTCTTTAGGACATACGTTTTAAGTGAAAACATCACAAGATAGCAAATATATATATATATATATATATTATTTAAACGCAATTAATTTTAAAATTCTTGTTAACTAAGATGGCCGATTTCCTAATGTTAAAATAATTCAGTCACGTAGACTTAGCATAAATCTAATGTATCCTAAATAATTTAATGTCCACTTCCATTTTATCCTAATCAAATAGATGTCCTAGTCAAACATTCTCTCTCTTACTCTCTTATTTTGGGCTTGGGCTTAGGCTTGAGGTGCTAAGAGGGCCTAAGCCCAAAAAAATTTGGACCGGACGAATTGGGAAAATGGGCCACAACAGAAACTCAAGGCCTAGCTCGAACCATCTACCGCCACCAAGAAGAATTTATATACAATTGGTTTAATAACTTCTATAAAAATATGCTAAAATCTGATTTTAATCATACATAACGAGATCCAAAACTTTTATCAACTTTTCAAATATATATTTCACAACTTTTATAAAAATATGCTAAAATCTGATTTTTAGCAAAAACCAAACAGGGGCTTCATGCGAAAAACTTGACATAATATGTAGATTCAAAATAAACATTTTATTTTATAAAAGAAAAAACACATTTTATGAGCTTCTGTAGAAAAGTGGAGAAGTAAAAAAGGTATCACTTCTGTAGTATAGTAACTGTACAGCTTTGTACAAAGCTTTGTTGCTTATGTATACTCAATTACTCTCTCTTTACCTATATAAATTGCTATGTTATTCAATTATGCGTGTCTTGTACTAATCTTTGAGATATGTTTAGCAAGGGACATGACTATCCAGTATTGTTCAATCCACTTACCAATCGTCCCATAGATTGTTCTTATGCTACCAAGGACGTCCAGAAGTTCGCCGTGCACAAGCTTGTTGGAGTGCCAATGGTTCGCGTCCATTCCCAATTCTTGTCTCCTATTCGTCGTATTTCTGCTAACTGTCATGGAAATATTTTACTGTCAGCACAACATTTTTCTATTCTGCATACAATTTCTTGAAATGTATGTAGTTAAGCAACTTCATGAATCGAGTTACACTGGCTGCTCCTATTGATTTTGTATGCAAAAAAGCTGAGGAGAACCCCTTTTCAATGCTGAGGCAATAGTATGATTTTGGTACAATGTTGCGTGTTATTCCTTTTTTAACATTAGAAGCATGGACTATGATATTAGAGTATATAAATGTCCTGATTTTAAGTCTTGAAAAAAAAAAAATTGAGCAGTGAACAAATACTTACGCGGCCATCTCTTAACTCGAATATGACTGAATCTTCATTGAATGGAATTGGTCGTGTAGACGCTACCTGTATATAAATTCATCAGGAAATACTACAGATAGTATAAAATCATGAATCTGATAATCAATGCAGATTAGGACTAACCTTTAGATCACAGTTTTTATTTATAGCTTGGAGGTTTTCATCAATTTTCTCAAAACTAGCATCAAAATCTTTGTCGACACAAATTTCTTCATCTCTTGATTTTTCTTCGACCTGTCTCTCATTGTTATCGATTTTACTTCCTCGGTAAGGAAAGCCACAATCCCTCCATTTCCACGTTCTTTGATCTAAGTACCTTAAATAAACATTACCATCTGAACCTATTAAGAATAATTCAGTTCCTCCAAAACAAGGTCCAGGTGATCCAACCAAGGTCACATTCGTATATGGAGTTCCATGTTCTATCCAGTCCCAACCATCAAATGGATTCCATTGATATTCCACGAGTCCCCCCTCGTCTGAAAGCATGAAAATTGAGCCCTTTAATGATACTGATGGTGATCTCGTAGCAGTTCCAAGGGATCTTGATAGAACTAAATGTTGGGATTGAAAATGCTCGTGCCATAGTTCCGTAATTTTGTTGTATTGGTATAGACGATTGTTTCTCCCAATAACAAATACTATGTTTTCTCTGAAACCTTCTTGATCCACTAAACATGCAATTTTAGTATTTGGAGGATTTTTGCAGTCTTTCCATTTGAACTTCCTCAGTGCAACCTACACAGAAATTTAAGTATTGATTAGCCTTCTCTATGGATGCTGACTATTTTTACTAACTTTGTAAGTCTTAACTTACCGTAAATTGTAATAATCTCCCAGTTTTGCTAACAAAGAAAATTGCGTCTTCTGCTTTAGCTTTTGGTGCTCGTCCTGGTACATTGTCCCACGGTGGACCACCAACTACTTGCCTTCCTTTTCTCATAGCAGTGCAATTTATCCATGTCAGATCAGTGCTGTTTCTTTCTCTGATAAGCATACTCCCATTCTCATCGACCAAAAAAAAGCTTCCGTTGTAGTTTCCGAGTGCACCTTTCATTGCAGTTGGATGCTCGTGCTTCAGCCAGAACCACACATTTTCTGTATTCAAATATTCGAATGTCAAACCGCTATCTGTAATAAGAAAAAATGATTTGCCTTCCTGCATTAGTCGGAGGCGGAAGTTCATGGTCCAATTATCCGGGATACTGTACTCTTCCATTGAAATTGCTGACATACTATTATCTGATGCACGTACTGATAAGTAATTCTGTTGAGTTTTTCCGTCCTTTCGTCTTCTTGAACTCGACCTGGTATTAGCTACACCACTGATCTCATCTTTTGTGCCTACGATGCAATTTGACGGCCCACGCTCTTCCACGCAATACTCTGCATTCCATCCTTCAGTTTCTGGGGCGTCTAGTACTGACCAAACATACTTGTATGATGATTTTCTCCGGGTATAAACCTGAGAGTTTGGGCCTAAATTTTCGCCGCCAAGGCCTGATAAATGTAGTTCTGCAAGCCTACCATCGTCCAGTGGAAAAATCATCCTCCCAACTTGTAAATGTAGGCCTGCAATACCTCTTGCAGCTTTAGCATTTGGAGGATGCATATGATTCACCCAATTCTCTTCAACTTCTTGATCTCGAAAATTGCCTGTCTTAATATTAAAGACGATGTTTTGATAGGGACATCCTTAGAAACTCCAGCTGAATATTGTACTAGAGAAAGAAAAAAAAATACCTGAATACTTAGGAATTTGATATTCGAAAATGAATCCGGCTGTTGTTGTAAGAAACAACAAATTCGTATTCTCATTATATTCATCTTGAGATATGCAAGTGATGGATGACAGTAGATGGCCTCTAGGATTTCCATGAACCACCCACTTCCATTTCCTCTGGTGTAATCTTCTTTCGACCAACCCTCCTCCCTTGATGTATACCATATTTCATTCGATAAACAGGAAAAAGAACACGTCAATTCAAGTAATTTGCTATCTATTGTCTAAGAGTACCCATTCCTATTGTAACATACAATACCTTTGTTAAGAGAAAGAGAGATACTGAATGAGCACCATTTAGTTCATGTAAACTGCATCCCCTAAATGGAGCCAATAAAGTATCTTTTCTCGATTGTTCTCTTTGAATGTGCTTCTTCCATGGAGGTTTTGATGTTTGATCATATTCATAAAGATCCCCTGCAGCACTGTGAGTTCGAAATTGAGAAAAAAGTAGCTTTTTTTCTGCTTTTATTGTCTACATGGCTCAAAATACTACTACTCAATTCTTAGACGCCATGTTTTTCGCGCTTAGATAAGAAAGACCAAGATCTCACCTTACAGTGAACAATACTCCAGCCCTAATTGTAGCAGCATCAGCTATTGCTGCAACATTTGCACCAGGAGGTCGTCCATGATTAATCCACCTTATTACATAAATGAAAAAAAAAGTGAATATGGGAATCATATGTTATTGAGGCTATTAACTTAACCTTCTTGATAAGTCTCACGTTGGAGGATCGACCCCTCTAAGTTCCAACAATGATCCATTCTTTGTGCAGATAAACATCGTCCTAGGCATTACATGGTAACATTAAAGCTCTGTAACATAACTTTGTTTCCACAAGACGAATTTTCCTATGAGAGTTTAAAACAGAAAACGAATTGGCTCCACTCACTCTCTGTCCTGTGAAGTAACTCCAGAAGTAAGTAAAACTGCTGAACTTTGGTCTGGCTCTTTGCTTGGGCTCTGATCAAATACCGGCATGAATTCAATCCAAATCGGCTGTGAATCTTCTGTCAGGTGCATCTGTAAGGAAAAAACGTTTCTCTCATGCTTTGTACACGGTACTGGACAAGACTGGACAGTAATAGAATTATTACCTGATATAAAGTCCCTGCCTCAGATAGAGCAAGAATTGTATGATTAACCATGAATACAGAAACTGCATAGCCTGCTGATACTGGTAAATCATGGGGTGCAATCACCCACTGTAGTCCATTCCAAAATCTCTCGTAAATCGAACCACTTTCACCGGTAACCCAAACAGATGAATCAGACATTTTTGTCAAAGAAACTCTCCTTCTCAATGGAAGAATCGCGTAAGAACCTTCATTTAGTCCTCGTTTGTTCTCCTCCTTATCTTCTTGCTCCTTGTTCTCAGAAACATCAGATTCTCCTTTCTGATCTTCGTTCTTTGTGTTCATTTGCTTGATTGAATTCACTATTGTACAGTTATCGTTGATGCAAGAAACTAGATCGTAAGGTAGTTTCACTTCAACCCATGTGTTGGATTCTTCTTTGAACTCCCAAAATCGATTCGATTTCTGCTCAAACTTTTTATCAGGTTTATATTGATGCATATAGCAAGATTCACAATCAGAAACAATAAGATTGATCAAAGAAAAAACTGTGCAAATGAACATTATTTGATTGAAAATTGACATGGCTGCTCTATGTATAACCAGTTTATGACATGAAATTCCCTTGAAAGATCATATGGGCCATATCAGATGGACAAAACTACATAACAATTGAAAGGACGCCACAAGTACAGAACAAGAAATGAAAAAAATCAGCTACTGACTCTTCCAAGGGAGAAGAAGAGGAGGGGTGGGTGGGGTGACATGTACACACAAATATATTTATGTGGTAGAGGTAGTCCATGTTCATGACTACTTTCGCATTAAAAACCAATGCCTTTTTTTGTCAACTCTCATGGTAAAAAGGTCAAACCGGTGGCAGTAAATCTTGATGGGGGTAGTTTAACTTACTTTTGATTATTTTGCAATCTGCTTATGCTATTATCTTACCTAAACCTGAAGACATTTTAACCACAACTTATGTTCTGCTTATTTTAATCAAAATGGGATTAATAATTATGGAGACTTTTTCCTCAAACCTGCATAAGCGCAAAGAATGGGATTCACTTTTTCATATTCCTACCTAAGGATCATATTCCCCATATTGAAGTGACAGAACAAAAAAAACTCTAAAGGTGATTCCATCCGTACGTGTTTCGTTGATTTAAAAGTTGTTTAACAAAGCTTTTGATAAAAGTCTACGAAACTAATGATTGAGAAGTTAATAAAAGTTTTGGTTATCATGTAATGAATGACTAAAATTAATTGTTGGTCTTAACCTCAACTTTTAAATTTTTCCAAACAAGCCCTTATTATATCTGTCTTAGTCAAATTGCAAGTCATATAAGTTGAATTATTTTAGAAGGAATGGTTATTATCAAATGATGTAAGACATCACTAATTCCGGAAAAAGTCATCAGAGACATCAATCAAGAAGTAGAACCTTCAAATTTGTGTGATATTTATATCTCCATACCCCGTAATACACACTTCATGTATACTCACACGTAATATTGAACAAAATTAAATCGTATGATAAATTATTTCATCTAAAATTTCGACAAAGCAACCCATCATATGCAATCGAAACTTAGTTTCTTACACATTTATCCAAAAACTTTACAAGCAAAGACCAAATCACTCTGTCTAAAATTTATGAAGATGAGACGTGTTTATTTTTTAAAATTTACAACCCGTTTGACCCCCTCTTTCTTTCAATTTTTAAGGTTTGGAATAGTTTTTTTTTTTTAAATTTAAGTATAATATTATTTTTATTGAAAATTGTGTAATAAAAAATAAGAGAGAAGAAAATATGAAAATGAGAAAGGGACCAAACGGGGCTTAATCTTTAGTGTCTTTGTCTTACCATAATTGATCAGGATTTTCTTGGAGGTATGTGTTAGGAAAATAGAAAAATGGGGTCCCATGGGGGAGTGATAAAGGGGTTAAGCTGGACATGCCTTGTGGATCCATGGAATCTTGTGGGGGTCGGCTGCCATGTCCACTGGTCCACTGGTTCAAAGAATCTTCAAATTGAAAAATATGTGGCTTCAAGAGATTCTAATTTCATTTATAATAGACGGCTCAATTGACTCTGCACACTTCTTTAAATTGGTCGTTTATATCATAATTACGTGTGTCTGGCGCACCTTCAAATCGTGATGTGATGCGACATGCTGTTTGAGTCCCCATTTTTTTTCCTCTAGCATTTTGACATGATAATTTTTTTTTTTTTTTTTTAATAACCAGGTATCTCAGTTTAGCCAGACTAAATCCTGATCCTCTAGCCATCGACCCCTCAGCGACTCGAGGAGGTAAACCGCAGATTATGCCCTTATTGACTCTCATGTTCCTGCACTGCTTATACTCCTCGCCCCACGAGAGCTCTCCTCACTCCTTCCAGTATATCTTGCCTTCAAGATAAATTTCCCTTCCAAGATTGCTGTCTTCAGGATTCGAACTCTCCACCCTGGAGTTGCAAACCCACAAATACAATTGTTCCACCAACTCAGATGTACCCCAAGGGGCATTTTGACATGATAAATTAATAAAGAATGTGTTGGGTAAAGTCATTTTCTTCTTGACTAAGAAACTCATTTTATGTAAAGAGGTTGTCAAATTGAGTTTCTCTTCTCCAACCAATGTCCAGCTGAAATTTTTCAGTAGTTTTTGTTGACATTTGGAATGAATTTAATGAGTGAGGCGGTGGTATTTCCTTATAAATAGAAGACTGAGATGAAAAAACAATATAAGTCATTTAGAGAGATAATTGTGAGTAGATGAATAAAATTATAAAGAGAAAAAATTATTGCTCCCTCCTAAGTATTTCCTACTTTTTTTCTCCTATTACAAGATAGATTAATTGTTGTCATCTCCTTATATTTAGAAATTGGTGTAATCCTTTTGCTATAGTGAATTCATCTATAGTTTGCCCATAACTTTCCACGTAAAATTATTGTGTTCATCATTTTTCCTCTATTTTCTCATTTCTACTTTAGTTGCAATTGGGTATCCCATACCACAACGTCCTAACAGTGATATCAGAACTCCAAGTTTATAGTCTGTTTTTGTGCTACAGTCAAATCCAGTTAGTGGAAATGAGACATCTTCAACAATGGCAACAAAGTACGAAATAGAAAAGTTCAATGGGAATAATTTCTTATTATGGAAAATGAGATTAAAAGTAGTTTTAAGAAAAGATAGTTGTTTGGCGGCAATTGAAGATAGACCCGATGAGATCACTGACGACGGCAGGTGGAGCGAGATGGATGGCAATGCAATTGCTAATATGCATCTAGCACTAGTCAATGGAGTATTGTCAAGTGTGGTGGAGAAAAAGACAGCCAAAGAGATATGGGATACACTGACAAAGCTGTATGAGGCCAAATCATTACACACCAAAATCTTTTTAAAGAGAAAGCTTTATACTCTTCGGATGATGGAGTCAACTATGGTGATTGACCACATCAACACCCTCAACACTCTATTTTCACAACTCACATCAATGGGGCATAACATAGAGACGGGTGAACGTGCTGAAATTCTATTTCAAAGTCTTCCTGATTCGTATGATCAACTCATTATCAATATAACGAACAACATAGAAGTACTCGTCTTCGATGGTATTGCAGCTGTGGTTCTTGAAGAAGAAAGTCGGTGCAAGAGCAAATAAGATAGATTGGGAAGCTCACAGCAGGCTGAAGCTTTGATGATGACGAGAAAGAGATCAACAGAACGTGGCTCCAGTATGAGTCAAAATCAGGGTAGATCAAAATTCAGGAGTAAGAAGAATGTCAAGTGTTATTACTGTGGCAAGTAAGGACACTTAAAAAGGAATTACTGGAGTCTCAAGAAGAATGAAGAAGCCAAATGAAAATGTCATGAGATGTCAAAAGCTCAAAGTTGTGTAACAAGCATCTCAAATGATAGTGAAATTTTATACATCGAGGCAACAATAGTTGTTGAAGACAGAAAATAGTTTTCTGATGTCTGG